>JAOTOM010001912.1:0-83869 GCA_034440615.1 Ashinkailepas kermadecensis | reverse complement strand
TTTATCAAGTTACACCATCGTCAGTAACAACTTACCTATATAGCGGGGTAAGTTGATGAACCGGTAGTTGCTTGATGTTTTCCTCTCCCGTGGGAGGCCCAGATGATGCGACGAAAACATAATTATCGGGGATGATACAAGAAGGTTTAGGCTTGGCGTAGGTGTACCTATCTCCCCGTTACCATTCCAAAGTGATGAGTTATTTTGAGTTTCGTCAAAATTGTATGAATAGACCCGGTCTCCCCTAAGAATAAGAACACCTACAAGAATAACATCACGATGAAAAAGAAAGAAACACAGACATTGTTGGAAAAGCATGACCAAAAACAACACCAATAACAGGAACAGCAGCGACGAAAATAGTGTTAAGAATGGCAATAATAATAACATTAAAAAATACGTACCTATAATAACACTAATAATAAGAATGTTAATCTTAACAGCAATAATAATAACAAGAACAAGAACGAGAACACTCCACTACGAAATAACATTCAGAAAAATAATCGTACAAATAATGATGCTAATAATAATAATCATAGTAGAAGCCGTGCTAATGGATAAATATTATTAAACCTAAAAAATCACTTCCACGCTTAGGTAGATGGGGCAAAAGCAGGCATCACTGCCAATATTGGCACTCATTTCACAAGGACCGAAAACCTCACGGACACCTGAGTACCTCGCAGAGCGATTCTAGGACAAATGTGCGTAAGTACAATGTACGTATGACAGATGTACCTAAGCAAATGTACGTAAGCAAATGTACGTATGCGCAAAAGTACGTATGACAGATGTACGCAAGCGCAGACGTAATAAATCTAAAAAGTGCGCATGGCAAATGTACATATGGCACATGTACGTGAGAGCAAATGTACGTATGGCAAATGTACGTAAGCAAATGTACGTAAGCGCAAATGCACGAAAGCGCAAATGTACATATGCGGAAATGTATGTTAGCGCAAAGGTACGTAAGCGCAAATGTACGTAGGTGCAAAAGTACGTAGGCGCAAATGTGTGTATGCGCGAATGTACATCAGCGCAAATGTACGTACGCGTAAATGTACGTAATTGGACAAATACGCAATCGCGAAAGTATGTCAGCGAAAAAATGCGTATGCACATATGGCACAAAGGTACGCATGGCAAATGCACGTAAGAACAGATGTACGAAAGCGCAAATGTTCATATGGCAAAAGTACGTAAGCAAGTGTAAGTAAGCGCAAATGTACGTAAGCGCAAAAGTACGTAAGCGCAAAAGTGCGCAAGCATAAAAGTACGCAAGCGCAAAAGCACGCAAGTACAAATGCACGTATGCGCAGATGTACGTATGCGCATATGTACGTAAACGGAAATACGTACACATAGCAAATATACATAAGTTAAATGTACGTAAGCGCAAATGTACATTTACGCAAAAGTGCGTGAGAGCAAACGTACATAAATTCAAATTTTCGTAACCCAAATGTAAGTGTACGCATGATACGTAAGTGTACGAATGTACGTAAGTGTACGCATGATAAAGTGTACACATGATGTGCGTAAGCAAATAGACGTAACCAAATATATTGGTTTCAAATATACGGGTCTCAAACATACGGGTTTCAAATGAACGTGTTTCAAAAGTACGTGTTTCAAAAGTACGTGGTTCAAAAGTATGCGTTTCAAACGTACGTGTCTCAAATGTATGTGTTTCAAATGTATGTGTTTCAAATGTATGTGTTTCAAATGTATGTAAACAAATGTACGTATGCACAAAAGTATATATAGCAAATGCACGTAAGCACAGATATGCCTTAACACAAATGTACATGTGACAAATGTACTCACGGTAAATGTACATAAGAGGAAATGTACGTAAGAGAAAATGTACGTATGGCATATATACGTAACCAAATGTACGCAAACGCAAAGGTACGTATGCGTAAATCTTCGTACGTTGGCTCACACCTACATTTACGTTTACGCCATTTGCGTTTAAATGCTTTTACGTTTACGTATATTGGCTCTTACCTACTTGTATGTTTACGTACATTTGCGATTGCGTGCACTTGCGCACACCTTCCTTTGCGTTTACGTACATTTGCGCTTACGCACACTTGCGCATATGTACAACTGCACATACGTACATTTGCGCATACGTACTTTTGCGCTTACGCATCTTTGCGCATCCGTACTTATGCCTTTACGTACATTTGCGCTTGCTTACATTTGCACCTATGCACATTTGCGCATACGTACATTTGTGATACGTATATTTGTGTTTACGTACCTTTACTATACGTACATCTGCGCTTACGTACAATTGTCGTATGTACATTTGCGCATACGCACATTTGTCATAAGTAAATTTGCGCTTAGGTACATTTGCCATACGTACATACATCTGCGCTTACGTACAATTGCCGTACGTACATCTGCGCTTACGTACATTTGAGTACGTACATCTGCCATACGTACATTTGCTTTACGTACATTTGTCCGGTTACTCACAGAGCCACTACTAGTGCATCACGTTGTATATCATTGCAGCCGAACTATTTGTCGACACGAAACACAGGCAGCTGACCGAGATTAACGAAGCTCTCGCTGAACTCGAAGAAGCCGTTGAAGCCGCGCTTCTCCGACTTGGGGGTGCGCTGGATGGTGACGAACGTGAGCATCATGTTCTCCGACGTGGAGAACTTGACCAGATGCCGCTCCGGGTGACAAAACGTGCCGATTATGGGTGCAGATTTGTTGGACCCGTCGTATATTCGCAGGAAGTCGAACGGGCAGCTGTCAAACACGGAGCGGGCGTGTGAGTTGGCCCAGAGACAAAGCGCAGCCGGGGAGGGCAGCCAACGGCACCACGGCTTACCTCGTGTTTTGTCGCCACCCGAAATGTGTGCACACCGAATCTGGAGAAAGGTGAGAAAGGCCCCTGAAAATGTACGAGCACAGTGAGCTATTTCGGAATATTTCGAGAAGGATCTGGGGAATAAGAGATAATATTGATAAATATATAAATTAGATTAGAAGAGATAAATTGCCCCTCGGGATTTTTCTTGGGAGGGGGGATCAAATCATTGCAACTCTCGTCAGAAATCCCGACTGTGTTGCTGGACAGCGATGTCGGCATATGGAGCCAGGGGCGGATCCAGGAACTGTCGTGGGTGAGGGACACTTTGTCTCTGGAGGGACGCCCCTGGCTGAAGAAGTCGAGAGGGGTGCACTTGAGCACGCTGAAGGGGCGTCTATTTCTTTCAATGGGCGCCTGTAGCTGCAAAATTCGAAGGGGCGCGGGTGTACTCGAGCACACTGCCTTTTCCTCTCAGTTCACCGATATGGTGCAACAACCAGGTGGCCAACCATGGAGGCGAATGCTGCCAGGCGCAACATCTGCCCGTTTGGCGCAACATCTGCCCAGTTGGCGGGCGCCACACCAAACGCCACTGTGTGCCGCACGAGCATACAGTGGCACATAAGGGAAACAGGGCACGAGAGCTCATGATACACCAATCCGTGAAGCTTGAATGATTCAGCCCATTTTTCGGTCATCAACAGGCTTCGTTTATCATTCTGTTGGTCTCTTTTACACGAACTCTCACTTGCAACTGTGTATTATTGTCCCACTGTTGAGGTAATTCGCAGTAATTTGCTACTTGGCAGTATTGACGAAAAGTGTGTTCGACTGTTGTAAAGATACTGAAAGCTTGATTAATTTTCTGATTCTCGGCCGCTTGACTGTGCTGAAATATTAAGAAGAAAGCTGTGGATATAAAACATAAAGGACGTGACGACGTGACGTGCGAGCTTTCGAATGTTAGAATACGTCAACTGCCAACTGCCGACTGCCAATGTGCCAACTCGTCAAATATGTGCCACTTTAACACACGTAATAATGCGAGACATAACATAATGCATACAATAACATACAATCGGTTGTTAGACGAATGTTAGAATGTTAGAATGAACGAATGTTAGAATACGTCAACTGCCAACTGCCAATATGCCAACTCGTCAAATATGTGCTACCTTAACACACGTAATAATGCGAGACATAACATAATGCATACAATAACATACAATCGGTTGTTAGACGAATGTTATAATGTTAGAATGAACGAATGTTAGAATACGTCAACTGCCAACTGTCAATGTGCCAACTCGTCAAATATGTGCCACCTTAACACACGTAATAATGCGAGACATAACATAATGCATAAAATAACATACAATCGGCAAGCGTGAAGAAAACGATTGCTAACACGACAAATCAGAGACATGAAAATGACAAGGCAAAGAACCGAACGAAACGAGGCATCTTGTCCTTCTCATTGATATCCATCAGGCATTTTGGCTCAGAAGCGAAAAGCCGGATCCGAAAACAATGACATTCTAAGGATGTGAATACCTCACTTGTCAAGTCTGCATTTGTTCGTTTTGTTTTTGCTTGCATTTGTATGTATCCAACCTACCTGCCGTTTGCGAATTATTGCGAGAGCGACTCCTATCTGCCCACGCACACCGGTTCCGTATCACGAACAGCGAGTCCTGATCATGTATCCCTCTGCCTTTTATCCTTGCATCCTCGCCATCCCGTATTCCTCATTTAAGCTTCCCTACGCAATGCCTGCCCAGATTAGAATAAAGTCATAAAGTTACCAAGTCATAAAGAGTTTAGACTTAATAAGAGCCACAAAGGCCCATCAAGTTAAGTCTGTAAATGGAAGATACCATAAGCCCGGTAAAAAACCACCACAACCATCAGCACATCCTAAAGAAACCATCCACCAGCATCCCACAAACCTGTCAATGCCTATCTACCCTAGCTAACCAGCCCTATTCCCTTGATCCCGCTTAACACATGTGTATTGAATGCCTTACCAATAATTATAAAACTGCATCCATGTCTGCATAAATGGGTCTGTGTCGTGTACACCTACTTAACATAAATCTTACCCCATCCAGCACAAATTATAACTCAAAAACAAGATTTTCTTGTCAAAAAATTGTGTCCACCCTACTTTTAAATACATTAAATGAGGAGCTCCCCACAACATCAGCAGGCAGCCTATTCCACTAATCAACAACCCTTTGACTGAAGACCTGTTATCGCTTAACTGTCCCACACCTCAACTTGTCTAGCCTGAATTGATGACCCATATGTGATACTCTAAACTGACGAGCGTCATTCAAATTGACCTGATCTAGTCCTTTAACAATTTTGTACATATCAATCATGTCCCCCTTAATCTCCTATACTTGAGTGAGTACATATCTAAAGCCACAAACCTTTCTCCATATTCTAAGCTACCTATTCCACTGATGAGTCTAGTTGCTTTGTGCTGCACTCTTTCTGACATATCTATATCCTTTTCTAGGTAGGGTCTCCATGCTTGTGCAGAATATTTCAAGTGGGGTCGCACATATGTTAAGTACAGTTTTTTTTTATGACTTCCTTACTCTTATATCTCACACTTCTATTAATGAGTCCCAGCATTCTGAGTGCCCTGTTCCTAGCTGAGATACATTGTTTTTCTGCTTTAACACGCGCTCTGGAGGGCCTCTGAAAATTACGCGCACTGGAGGGGGGGGCGGATTCCGCCCCCCTAAGATCTCGGCTCCTATTAAAGCTGAAGTAACAAAATTTGCAGGGTGGATGGGTACGGTAGTGAACTCTATTGTGTACAACTTTCATGACCTTAGGTCAATATCTTCAAGGCCAAATGAGGTCACATATGTCAAAATGTTCTTGTTTTGCGTTGCTTGGCTTGTCATTGTTATGGATCGCTGTGATTGTGTTTAAATGCTCCAAAATGGGCATCAATGATGTTTTGGGCATTACTAATGATGCAATACAGATGCTAGACCTGGCATTTGACCTCAGGTCACCTATATAGCAGCACCTTATCAGGTCAGTAACCTGTTCCAGTTACCGGAACCGGGCCGCCCGCCCGACTGCTCCGTCGGGCAGCTCGGCGCAATCGGCTTCGCGAAGAAAGGAGTGAAGTACATGAATAAAGTATGGTAACGCTTAGGTACACAATGACAAACAGTAGTTTTCAGGATGTGTAGGGAGTAACATGCAAAGCGACATCAATCGCATGACAGTCATTTGCATTTATAACAACATTCCAGTTGGCCAAGTTTGGTTCCATTAACCGGTCATGAACTTGACCTGACTTCACCTCGGTGACCTAACATGACCTTAAAACTATATAGCATACAAATATACATCAAACAAGTCGCTAGTGTTGCCAAGAACATTTCCCTTTTGTCAATATTCGGGAAGCGCATGAGCGCCGATTTTTGTGGTCTGGCGCTACGAAATGTTTTGAATTTAACGGCCCCTAACTCTAAAAAGTTTCGGCCGATTTCCGTTTTTCTTACTTTAAGTGACGCGCCGGCTATTTATAAGCAGGTACGCAAAACATGGCGTATATCGACCGGTAAAATCAGGAGTTACGTACGAAAAACCGGAGGGGTGGGCGGAATTCGCCCCTCCCCCCCCCCTCCAGTGCGCGTGTTAAGGTCTTTTGAGACCAACACACCTAAGTCTCTTTCCTCTTCAATAACATCCGGTTCCCTCCCTCCCACTGTATATCTGAAAGTCTCACCTCCAGACCCCAGATGCATAACCTTACACTTATCATAGTTGAAAGACATATGCCATTGATCAGTCCATATTTTAGGTCCTCCAAGTCTAGTTAATATTACTAGGGTGATCACTACTGTTTGCCACTCCTACCAGCTTGCTGTCATCAGCAAATTTGAACACTCTATTCATCAGCCCTACCTCAATGTTATTCACAAAGATGATAAAGAGAAGTGGCCCTAGAACAGAGCCCTGTGGTACTCCACTCAGAAAATCCTTCCAATCAGATTTACATCCATTTAACACTACCCTTTGTTTCTTTCCCCTCAACCATGCTTCAATCCAACCCAGAACATTTCCAACAATTCCATGTTGCTGTAGTTGATGAATTAGCCTCCCATGTGGAACTTTATCAAAAGCTTTGCTAAAGTCCAAGTACACAACATCCATCCTGCTTTGATTGTCTACCTCTTTAGTAACATACTCCATGAACTCCAATAGGTTGGTTAAACAAGATCTTCGAGATCGAAATCCATGTTGGGTATCCCTTAAAAGTATCATACATTGTAAAAGGGCATACTAACAGCCATCATGCTATGTCGATGTGTCGGCATGGAAAGAAATAAGCAAAGAATAGCATACATTGACTCAAACAGGATTGCCAAACAGCTTCAGTGCCGAATGACGTCTCAAGTAGGCCAATTTGTCAACCACAATGCGGATCCATCGCTGAAGTCAATCTTCCACAGAACATCTGAGTCAGCGGAATCGGGCCATTAACCATCGCTCGCCTCGTGGCCAGTCACAGAATCGACATCTCCAGACTGTCCATGGCCGCATTACTGCCACCACACTTCCGTTCGTACACCATGGGGCGGCGGAACTCTGGGGCCGGCGCGGCGGTGGTCGCCACATCAGTTTCGTAGCCGGACAGTTGGGCTCCCCTGATGGCGCACGCACTTCCGGCCCCCACAATCATGCGGTGCGGGGGCGGCAACGCTGCATAGCGGACCGGCAAACCACGTCGCAAAATGGTGCGGAGCACGGGAACCTAGAGTGCGCCTCCATTTTATGAATGTTTACTCCACGTTCTCAGCATACTTCGTGCCTTAGCACGCGTGGAGAACCCGCTGAAATTGGCAGGCGACTTCCCTACGCCATAGCGTCTGCCTGCTTTTGTCAACGTTCACGTCGGCAATATGCCGACGCACGTAGACTGGCACAGCAGCAGCCTCCCGACACCCGGCGCGGTCCCACCCACAGCCAAACAACCGCCGACTCCCAACATCCGGCGCGGTCCCACCCACAGCCAAACGGCCACCGACTCCCGACATCCGGCGCGGTCCCACCCACAGCCAAACGGCCACCGACTCCCGACATCCGGCGCGGTCCCACCCACAGCCAAACAACCGCCGACTCCCAACATCCGGCGCGGTCCCACCCACACCAAACAACCGCCGACCCCAACATCCGGCGCGGTCCCACCCACAGCCAAACGGCCACCGACTCCCGACATCCGGCGCGGTCCCACCCACAGCCAAACGGCCACCGACTCCCGACACCCGGCGCGGTCCCACCCACAGCCAAACAACCGCCGACTCCCAACATCCGGCGCGGTCCCACCCACAGCCAAACAACCGCCGACTCCCAACATCCGGCGCGGTCCCACCCACAGCCAAACGGCCACCGACTCCCGACATCCGGCGCGGTCCCACCCACAGCCAAACAACCGCCGACTCCCAACACCCGGCGCGGTCCCACCCACGTAGACTGGCACAGCAGCAGCCTCCCGACACCCGGCGCGGTGCCACCCACAGCCAAACAACCGCCGACTCCCAACATCCGGCGCGGTCCCACCCACGTAGACTGGCACAGCAGCAGCCTCCCGACACCCGGCGCGGTGCCACCCACAGCCAAACAACCGCCGACTCCGAACATCCGGCGCGGTCCCACCCACAGCCAAACGGCCACTACCCCGACACCCGGCGCGGTGCCACCCACAGCCAAACAACCGCCGACTCCCAACATCCGGCGCGGTCCCACCCACGTAGACTGGCACAGCAGCAGCCTCCCGACACCCGGCGCGGTGCCACCCACAGCCAAACAACCGCCGACTCCCAACATCCGGCGCGGTCCCACCCACAGCCAAACGGCCACTGACTCCCAACATCCGGCGCGGTCCCACCCACAGCCAAACGGCCACCGACTCCCAACATCCGGCGCGGTGCCACCCACAGCCAAACGGCCACCGACTCCCAACACCCGGCGCGGTCCCACCCACGTAGACTGGCACAGCAGCAGCCTCCCGACACCCGGCGCGGTGCCACCCACAGCCAAACAACCGCCGACTCCCAACACCCGGCGCGGTGCCACCCACAGCCAAACAACCGCCGACTCCCGACATCCGGCGCGGTCCCACCCACGTAGACTGGCACAGCAGCAGCCTCCCGACACCCGGCGCGGTGCCACCCACAGCCAGACGGCCACCGACTCCCAACATCCGGCGCGGTGCCACCCACAGCCAGACGGCCACCGACTCCCAACATCCGGCGCGGTCCCATCCACGTAGACTGGCACAGCAGCAGCCTCCCGACACCCGGCGCAGTCCCACCCACAGCCAAACAACCGCCGACTCCCGACACCCGACGCGGTCCCACCCACAGCCAAACGGCCACTGACTCCCGACACCCGACGCGGTGCCACCCACAGCCAAACGGCCACCGACTCCCGACACCCGGCGCGGTGCCACCCACAGCCAAACAACCGCCGACTCCCAACATCCGGCGCGGTCCCACCCACAGCCAAACGGCCACCGACTCCCGACATCCGGCGCGGTCGCACCCACAGCCAAACGGCCACCGACTCCCGACATCCGGCGCGGTCCCACCCACAGCCAAACAACCGCCGACTCCCAACATCCGGCGCGGTCCCACCCACAGCCAAACGGCCACCGACTCCCGACATCCGGCGCGGTCACACCCACAGCCAAACGGCCACCGACTCCCGACATCCGGCGCGGTCCCACCCACAGCCAAACGGCCACCGACTCCCGACATCCGGCGCGGTCCCACCCACAACCAGACGACCGCCGCGGCCATGCCCGTCGATGTTGTGTGCCAACCATTGACACATAATCTACCAGTCTCGCGTTATTTGACATCCCGGGAGCGAAGCGGCGCTGGCGCACGGCAGCGCACCGATGAACCGTGCCCGGAGGACCCGCGTCGCCAGCCGGCGCCAGCGCTCTGGGACACAGCGCGCCACTGCATCAGGATTAATGGCGGCAGTGCCTTATGGACATGGATTTTGCGAACGCCTCCGTCGATCCAGGCGGCATCTGCCGCGCTTCCTGCAGCATGGCTCTTCTGGCATCGTTGTTGTTGTTTTTGTTGGTGTTGTTTTTTTATTTGTTGTTGTTTGTGTATGTATGTACGTATACGTGTATTATGTACGTATACGTATATGTACGTATGCATGTATGTGCATATATGTATGCGTACATGAATGAGCGTTTTTGTGTGTGTGTGTGTGTGCGTGTGTGTGTGAATGTGCGTGTGCATACATGTGTGTGTGTGTGTATGTGTATGTACATGTATGTATATGCGTGTATGCGGTTTGCATTAGCTTGTTCAGAGGCGAATGTGATGAACGGCCAGAGGAGGAGAGGAGCTATGCTGGAGCTGCGTCCTCTGCACGGTATTTTAGCCTTGCGAATTTTGCCCGGAGTTGTTTGAAAAGGAGAGAGGAAGGGGAGGGAAGGGGAAAGTAGGGGCTCGCTAAATTCGCTGGGTACATTGGGCCCACTTACAGCATAAGTGTCAATGCGTTCAGAAAACAGGAAGCCCTCCTTCCCTCCTATCTCTCTCTACCGGTCGAGGCCTGGATCCGGGTTCAGCTCGACATCTCCTGAGGTGATGAGGCGTGCCAGATTCCAAGTAGAGCAGGATTTCGCGTCATGTTGTATTCGGCTGCGGAAATACTTTGCAGCTCTTCCAACAGGTGATGGGCATCTTGGTACGGGTGGAGCCCACAGACGGCGCGGAGCTCCGTCTGTGCCCACACTGTAAAGCTTCGGCTTTTAGCGGTAAATGTCACTGCGTGTCTTCTTAATATCCAGTCCGATTCATCACTTTCCAGGCCTGAGCAACGGCCAATACAGGCAGAGACCAAATTTTGACATCGAATAGACCATTTCAATACTTTATGAACCACTGTACAGTGACGATGTTTTTACATCGAGTGTTGCTGATGTTAGCCGCTGTGGCACCTAAGTGTACGAGGATCGTACATATACAAGATGAAAACCGGTCTTTCTGAAGGAAGAGAGAATCACCTGTATTCCGTCTGTACAGACCGCTACCACATGTATCACAACTGGGCATCACTAGTTCAAAAAGTTAATGTGGAAAGCGACAAAGAAGAATCTTTGAGTCAATAAGTGTCGCATTCTTGGAAAGCATACTTGAGTTTCTACTATATTTTTCCGCTTGAAAACTAGCAACCCGAGTTCCGTGCTAAACAGCTACATTGTCAAGTTGTTGACTGCATTAAGCAAGCCTACTAACCAGATTCTCCTCATCCTCGAAAGGGAGTCTATTTCAATTGACACTAAATCACACTCTCTGACTCCATCTCTCATAGGTACGAAGGCATCAACTTTGTGGCTGAGCTTCCGGTTCGCGATTGGCTTTTCGGCGGAGTTTGACAGCCCATTGTGCCTAGCCAGCCACCCAACCTCCTATCTACCTCGTTACGACGTCTTCAGCAGGATTCCGCTGATGATGCGCCTCTGACATGTGCGTCACATGGTCTTTCCATACGGTACGTGCACCATAAGACAAAATTAACAAATCGCAGATTTCCATAGCATCTTGAATACTGCTGATAGATATAGAAGTGCATCGCATAACGTCCCTGGTTCCCACTCATGAAATGCGCTCTTGAGTATTCAGTAGAATCGCAATACAATGTTCATTGTTTCGCAATGCCCGATGCCTATGACTTAATTGTCGGGATCCTGTTGTATGTTCCACTATCCTCCCATGATAATAGATCTTTCGTTTCATTTCACACACGGATGCACGCGTACGAAAACTCAGAATGAGATGCTCGAGCAAAATTAAGGCGATGACATTTCCACGGAAGGCAATGATTTTAAGGCGACTATAGAAGATAATTTGACATTGATAAGCTGGTTTCATCTGGTGAGCGCGTGACAGTTTTCACTCGTGGCGTACTCACTGGTGGCCTCCCATGAACAGATCGAAGTCACGGAGTTCTATCCGGACCCGTTGGCCCGGCCGTCCGAAGAATCTGTACTCGCAGTTAAGACCTGCAAACAACAGTGTTTAATGATGATTCACCGCACACGAAACGAACAGCGCATAACTACGGGCTCTTCAGCCTGCACACCACCTACGAAACACCATCAGCACAGGTTGCATCAGCAGCCCATTGGCTGGACGATATAGTTACAAGACGAATTGAAGCTGGAACTGGACACTGATCGGGCGATGTGTCGTCTAAAGCTTCCATGTCTTAAACAATGATCAATAAATTGTAATTCTGCTTCCTACAAATCGTACAAACCCCATATCGTACCAAAAACAAAGCGAAAATGTCACCGGCAAGAACCCAAAATATTTTGACGTCCAAGTCAAATCTGAATCCACCGCCAATGCTAATACCAGCAGTTCGCCTTCGAAAATGACCGCCGGGCAGGCGGGCGAGAGTACGGCCTCACCTCTGGTGTAGACTCACCCAAGCCTCACTTTTGGGGTATCCTCATCACTCCTCACCTTTGGGGTAGCCTCCCCAAGCCTCACCTTTGGGGTAGACTCACCACGCTTTACCTTTGGGGTAGCCTCACCGCGCCTCACCTTTGAGGTATCCTCACCACGCCTCACCTTTGGAGTAGACTCACCAAGCCTCACCATTTGGGTAATCACCACGCCTCACCTTTGGAGTAGACTCACCACGCCTCACCTTTGGAGTACTCACCACGCCTTACCTTTAGGATAGACTTCCCAATCCTCACCTTTGTAGTAGCCCCACCACGCCTCACCTTTGGGGTAGACTCCCGGGTATGTGGGAGACATGAGTGTGCCCTTGCGTTTCTGATCGCCGTACATATCGAAGCTGCATGGGCTGCCCGGCACCGGCCTGCCCAGCTCGTACCGTGCTGAAAACGGCGCCACACCTCAGCACAGGCGGTTATGACACGGCCACACCACATCACAGGTGGCCATGGCACGGCCACACCTCAGCACAGGCGGTTATGGCACGGCCACACCACATCACAGGTGGCCATGGCACGGCCACACCACATCACAGGTGGTCATGGCACGGCCACACCACATCACAGGTGGCCATGGCACGGCCCCACCACATCACAGGTGGTCATGACACTGCCACACCACATCACAGGTGGTCATGGCACGGCCACACCACATCACAGGCGGTCATGACACGGCCACACCACATCACATCGCAGGCGGTCATGACACGGCCACACCACATCACAGGTGGCCATGGCACGGCCACACCACATCACAGGTGGTCATGACACGGCCACACCACATCGCAGGCGGTCATGACACGGCCACACCACATCACAGGTGGTCATGACACGGCCACACCACATCACAGGTGGCCATGGCACGGCCAAACATCACAGGCGGTCAGAGCACGGCCACACCACATCACAGGTGGCCATGACACGGCCACACCACATCACAGGCGGTCATGACACGGCCACACCACATCACAGGTGGTCATGACACGGCCACACCACATCACAGGTGGTCATGGCACGGCCACACCACATCACAGGTGGTCATGGCACGGCCACACCACATCACAGGTGGCCATGACACGGCCACACCACATCACAGGCGGTCATGACACGGCCACACCACATCACAGGTGGTCATGACACGGCCACACCACATCACAGGTGGTCATGGCACGGCCACACCACATCACAGGTGGCCATGGCACGGCCACACCACATCACAGGTGGCCATGGCACGGCCACACCACACCACATCACAGGTGGCCATGACACGGCCACACCACATCACAGGCGGTCATGACACGGCCACACCACATCACAGGCGGTCATGACACGGCCACACCACATCACAGGCGGTCATGGCACGGCCACACCACATCACAGGTGGCCATGGCACGGCCACACCACATCACAGGTGGCCATGGCACGGCCACACCACATCACAGGCGGTTATGACACGGCCACACCACACCACATCACAGGCGGTCATGACACGGCTGCACCACATCGCAGGCGGTCATGACACGGCCACACCACATCACAGGTGGTCATGACACTGCCACACCACATCACAGGCGGTCATGACACGGCCACACCACATCACAGGCGGTCATGACACGGCCACACCACATCACAGGCGGTCATGACACGGCCACACCACATCACAGGTGGTCATGACACGGCCACACCACATCACAGGCGGTCATGACACGGCCACACCACATCACAGGTGGTCATGACACGGCCACACCCCATCACAGGCGGTCATGACACGGCCACACCACATCACAGGTGGCCATGACACGGCCACACCTCAGCACAGGTGGTCATGACACGGCCACACCCCATCACAGGTGGTCATGACACGGCCACACCACACCACATCACAGGCGGTCATGACACGGCCACACCACATCACAGGCGGTCATGACACGGCCACACCACATCACAGGTGGTCATGGCACGGCCACACCACACCACATCACAGGTGGCCATGACACGGCCACACCACACCACATCACAGGTGGCCATGACACGGCCACACCACATCACAGGCGGTCATGACACGGCCACACCACACACAGGCGGTCATGACACGGCCACACCACATCACAGGCGGTCATGACACGGCCACACCACATCACAGGCGGTCATGACACGGCCACACCACATCACAGGCGGTCATGACACGGCCACACCACATCACAGGCGGTCATGACACGGCCACACCACATCACAGGTGGTCATGACACGGCCACACCCCATCACAGGCGGTCATGACACGGCCACACCACATCACAGGTGGCCATGACACGGCCACACCTCAGCACAGGTGGTCATGGCACGGCCACACCACATCACAGGTGGCCATGGCACGGCCACACCCCATCACAGGTGGTCATGACACGGCCACACCCCATCACAGGTGGTCATGACACGGCCACACCACACCACATCACAGGTGGCCATGACACGGCCACACCACATCACAGGTGGTCATGGCACGGCCACACCACACCACATCACAGGTGGCCATGACACGGCCACACCACATCACAGGTGGTCATGGTACGGCCACACCACACCACATCGCAGGTGGCCATGGCACGGCCACACCCCATCACAGGCGGTCATGACACGGCCACACCCAATCACAGGTGGCCATGACACGGCCACACCACACCACATCACAGGTGGCCATGACACGGCCACACCACATCACAGGTGGTCATGGCACGGCCACACCACACCACATCACAGGTGGCCATGACACGGCCACACCACATCACAGGTGGTCATGGCACGGCCACACCACACCACATCACAGGTGGCCATGGCACGGCCACACCCCATCACAGGTGGTCATGACACGGCCACACCCCATCACAGGTGGTCATGACACGGCCACACCACACCACATCACAGGTGGCCATGACACGGCCACACCACATCACAGGTGGCCATGACACGGCCACACCCCATCACAGGTGGTCATGACACGGCCACACCACACCACATCACAGGTGGCCATGACACGGCCACACCACATCACAGGTGGCCATGACACGGCCACACCACATCACAGGTGGCCATGGCACGGCCACACCACATCACAGGCGGTCAGAGCACGCCTCCAATTAGCCAGAAGTGTAATTGGATGTGAAGCCGGTTGGTCATGGACGCGGAGAGAGAGGACATTGCCGGAGGCTGTTCCTTGGGGCGAATGTCGAGCACGCGATGACGGAAGGTCAAATGCCGTTGGTGCCACAAGGTGACGGCATGGCAACCAATCGTGGAGAAATCCACACACCTGTGTCGTTGTTTGCTGTTGTCGGCTAAGTTTCGCAAGTTTGTACGCAAGTGTATGCTTGCTTTCAATATTGGGGAACAAGTGAAAGATGGAGAAGACAAATTGGATTGAACCGACAGCATCCAATGCAAAGCCCTAAAAATAGTGCGCGTAGAAAAAAAGGGTGCATGGCAGGAGGTGGCCTTGCTCTCACTTTTGGTGGCAGGGAAGCAGTGTTTAGTTCCGACTCTCAATGTCCCTGGTGTCTTCGAAGGAAAAGATGCGGCAAAAAGACATTTTTTGACGAAGTCGTTACAAGGAGCAGGGAGTGTGACACTGACCTGTCACATATCACATCTTCTTTTAAGTAACGTGTACGGTTCATAATTATTTATATTCTTCTCTTTTGATAATCGCACCACCGGAATAGCACGCTCAAATCCTTATATAGCGACAGCTCAGCTTAAAAGGCCAAATTTCATTTTCAGAGCGGCCCATCCCCACAGTCGACACAATTTGTGTGCGGGCACTGCCGACACGAGATGGTTCCTCCACGGATCAAAGATTTCCACACCCATGCTGAAAAGCACACACTTCCTCAAAATATGGGGGCCAGGTGTTTTTGGACAATGTTCGGAGGCCGGAAAGGTATTCCAGTCACTCCCCAGAAAACACGTCCATGTCATGGAAAGTCTGCAATGGGTGGCGACAATAACAGGACCAAGTCAAGGGCAGGGAAACAATGGCAGAGAGACAAAGAACAAAAAAAAAAAAAAAAAAAAAAAGAAAAAAAAAAAAAAAGAAAAAAAAAAAAAAAAATAAATATATATAAAAAAATAAAAATATATAATATATAATAAAAATATATATATATAATATATATATATATATATATATATATATATATATATATATATATATATATATATATATATATATATATATATATATATATATATATATATATATATAAGAAGAGACAGAGACAGAGACAGAGACAGAGACAGAGACAGAGACAGAGACAGAGACAGAGACAGAGACAGAGACAGAGACAGAGACAGAGACAGAGACAGAGACAGAGACAGAGACAGAGACAGAGACAGAGACAGAGAGACAGAGACAGAGACAGAGAGAGACAGAGACAGAGAGAGAGAGAGAGAGAGAGAGAGAGAGAGAGAGAGAGAGAGAGAGAGAGAGAGAGAGAGAGAGAGAGAGAGAGAGAGAGAGAGAGAGAGAGAGAGAGAGAGAGAGAGAGAGAGAGAGAGAGAGAGAGAGAGAGAGAGAAGTAAGTGATTGATGGGGTAGGTGGACAAGCAGGCAACCGTGTATGTATATATTATCCCTCTATTATCCGCCTATTATCCCCCTATTATCCGCCTCTATCTATTATCCATCTATTATCTGCCCTCCGCTACAGACGGGAGCAGATGGGATGAGAAGGAGGAGGGGCGTGCTGGCAGCCTGCCATGCCAACCACAGCCGCCTCCGTACAGTAATTACACAGCTGGCCCGGTGATCGATATGCGATGATGGGGGAGCAATCGATGTCGTCCGGAAAAAGAAGCATTGCTGACCCTCCCTACGCTCACAGGTGGTAGCAACAGGTCATGGACATCTTTTCCACGCCCACCGGTGCTGGTAACAGGCCATAGACATCGTTCCCCCTCCGCCCGTCCGTCGGTGCTAACAACAGGCCATGGACATCTCTCTCCACGCCCACCGGTGCTAGTAACAGGCCATAGACATTGTTCCCCCTCCGCCCGTCCGTCGGTGCTAACAACAGGCCATGGACATCTCTCTCACGCCCACCGGTGCTAGTAACAGGCCATAGACATTGTTCCCTCTCCGCCCGTCCGTCGGTGCTAACAGGCCATGGACATCTCTCTCCACGCCTACCGGTGCTAGTAACAGGCCATAGACATTGTTCCCTCTCCGCCCGTCCGTCGGTGCTAACAACAGGCCATGGACATCTCTCTCCACGCCCACCGGTGCTAGTAACAGGCCATAGACATCGTTCCCCCTCCGCCCGTCCGTCGGTGCTAACAACAGGCCATGGACATCTCTCTCCACGCCCACCGGTGCTAGTAACAGGCCATAGACATTGTTCCCCCTCCGCCCGTCCGTCGGTGCTAACAACAGGCCATGGACATCTCTCTCCACGCCCACCGGTGCTAGTAACAGGCCATAGACATTGTTCCCCCTCCGCCCGTCCGTCGGTGCTAACAGGCCATGGACATCTCTCTCCACGCCTACCGGTGCTAGTAACAGGCCATAGACATCGTCCCCCCTCTCCCGTCCACCGGCCATCTCTCCATGCCCACCGGTGCTGGCAACAGGTCCTAGACATTTCTCTCCCGTCCGCCGGTGCCTGTAAAAGATCCTAAACATGATCCCCCACACGCCTGCCGGTGCCGGTAACAGGCCATGGCCATATATCCCCCGCCCACTGGTGCTAGTGACAGGTCATATACTCCCCCGCCAGCCGGTGCGAGTGACAGGCCATGGACAGCTTTCTCCACACCCACCACTCTAGCAACAGGCCCTAGATATCTCTCCCCCGCCCGCCGGTGCTTGTACCAGACCCTAGACATACTTCCCCACGCCCACCGGTGCCAGCAACAGGTCATGGACATCTCCCTCCACGCCCACCAGTGCTAGAGAAGCTCGAAATGCACCAGCTCGAGCTCCAGCTTCTGTCTGCGCCCACCGGTGCGAACAGAAAAGCAGCAGGTACTCCCACCCCGGACCCAGATCTCAACGCTTCTGTAAACACTCCACACCTGAAAGCCCTTATAATACTCAGTTTGAAACGCGACTACACCCTGTGGACCCGCGTAATTTATTAGCAATTCTAGAGGCTCGACTGTAATCATACTTCAAACTTGTCGTTAGTGCACCATATCGTGAACGCCGCTGTGAGTTGTGGCGTCGACCCGCCCGACGACGCTTGCGGCCCGACCTGACGACCTGACGACGCGGGCAACGGAAACCCCCGGGCTGCCGCTGCAAATTGACTGGGGACGGCTCAGCTCAGCTTAGCGTGGGCCCACTGATGGCGTCCACAACTGCCACCCGGCCGGGCGCGTGTAGGACTGGTCCTGGCCATTGGACCTGCCTAGAGAAAAACAAACAGTGACCTTTGTCCCACCTAGAGTTCGCTCGATCCACCACTCCGCAACCCAAAGCCTTGAAGTGCACACTTTAGCAGCATAGGTGTGTGGGGGTGATGGTGGGCAGAGACTCGGTTTTCCAAAGAAATGGGCAAATCTGGTCATGTGTTCTTCCTTCCCTTGCCCTTGAAGCACAAATCCTGTAAGAGTGAGAAATGGGAGCATAACCCTCAGCCATTAATCACGACGAGGAAGCCCACTTGGGACGGTGCTTTGCATTTCACTGGTGACCAAAAAGAAATTTGATAGTGTAATTAAATCCTCTAGATTTCCCTCCAGGCCCACCACCCATGGGCGCCCCGCTATATTCCCTTAAATGGCCTTGCCAACCCTCTAGATTTATATGGAAATCTCCGGATCTGGCAACAGTGGTCCTAACTGGTGTGCGGACAACTGTAATTACGCGCAAACCTCCACCATGTTAATAATGTTCTGACAACTGCCCTCGCCAGTCACTCTGAGTAGGGCAGTTGGCAAGATGCGTGCTTTATAATCCAGCATCTGGGCTCGAGTCCCATCAACGTCACAAGGCTTGGGTATAAGCGGCTAGGCAGAAATGATAATCGGTCTATGCCCTTCTGATGGAAAGGTGGCGATGGGAGAACCAAGTGGTCGAAATACTCCACCTAAATACCCTTGTCGAGGACAGCATTCAAGATATGACACCAAAAGCTCGTAACTGAAATTTAGACAAACGCAAACGCTTGCATTCGCAACTGTTCCTACTGCAAATATGCACGTATACAAATGTTTCCATCTTTCCATGTTCGTATGTGAGTGAGATTAAGCAAACTTGCGTTGCTAGGTTTGTCCCAAGGAGGGGAAACGTCTCACGACATCGCACAGGTGGCAGGGATGGCAGGGATGGCAGGGATGGCAGGTGGCACGCATCACCATACAGGTATACGACACAGGCATAACCACGCACAACAATAAATAGCGAACAATAATAAGTAATCAGAGGTGCGGGTATGGCCGAGTGGTTAGTGCTGAACGTTTGATACCAAGGTCCCGGGGTCAACACTCGCGCCACTCAAACATTTCCCAATCCTACGGTCCACCGACGGAACAGTGTGGGCCATTAGCAGTGCATAACCATTAGCAGTGTTGCATGAAGTGAGTCGTGAACCACCCATTAAAAAGTAATCAGACACAACGAATGATCACCCACATTGAACCAAGCACAACAAAACACCACTTACACGCATTGATGAAACTGTAAACGCCTTGGAAGATGGTGTTGTCGGTGAAGGTCTGGTCCGTGCAAAAGCTCAGCACCAACGTCCTGTAGAGGGAGATGCGCGACCGCGGCGCGATTCTGCCACAGAATCTGCCGCCGAATGGCGTCTCGAGCAGGCTTTCGTCGGGCTGGCGCAGCTCGGAGAACAGGTCCAGGTACTCGTGGTGACATCTGTCGACATATAAGTAAGCCATATCGCAGCAGGCTGTGTTCTAGTGTTCTAAATTCATTGGCACAATCGATGGTAATACTTCCAAGCGAGGTTTAGTGCCAAGCCAGAGCAATCTAACCGCTTCCAGTCACCAGCAAAGCCAGCCTGACTCTCGTCCCTGTTCTCGTAAATTTAACACGCCACTAAATTTAATCCCCACCTCGCTCCGGTGGGATATCGAGTAACCCTTGCCACAAATTCGCGAGCGCACGTTAGTTGACCCCCTCCCCCCACCCCCATCCCACCCACCCCCACACATACGGAGGAATAACTCGAAGCGGGCGCACATAACTTGGGCGGTGTCGCGTTATGGAGCCACCAGGAACTCACTCTGGGTAGGTTCCTCGCAGCTGGCTGAAGGTGAAGGAGACCTTGACCCGCTGGCCGGGGGCGGCCATGAACTTGTAGAGGCACTGGCGCGAGTGGCCCAGTGGATTCGTCAGTATCGGCGACCGGAACGTACCCGACGCCTCCTCGCCTTGCCGGCTCACGAACACTCGATCGCATTCTGCGGAAGAGGGGAGCGCAGTCAGTTGGGTTCACTGGCAACATGGTCAGCTGAGTCCACGGGGGACACCGTCAGCTGGGATCACGTTCTGTGGAAAGAAGTGGAGCGCGGTGGACGGACGGCGGCTGTGGGTCCACACCACGTGACACCTTTAGAACAGAACATTGATACGAGTCCACTTAGTACGGACACACAGGATGAGACGATTTCCGATTCCTCGCCGAGTGGACCGTCAGACCAAGCAGAGAGCAACACAATCATTGGGCATGTCTTGTTGTTTGTGCCGATGCGGCGTCAGTTTTGCGCGCTCTCCATCCACACGTGGACCGCACGCGGAATTACACGGACGTGGCAGTCCAGCTCAGCCGACGGCGACCTACGCCGGGGTCAAAGGTGAGCCGCCGGCCACTGGCGGCTCGCTGCCCCCGGGCGGTTCCCTCGCTGCCCCCGGGCAGTTCCGAGTCGGGTGCGTCTCAACTGCTAATACCGGCGTCGAGTTGGCGGCGCCGGGCAAAGTGAAGTTGACTGATGGCGCTGTCGGTCTACCACATGCGGAGCACGCAGATACAAGTAGGCACCGTCACATTTCGCATGAGGTACGGACGCTGTAATCCTGCGGGAGCGTACGAGTACGTTCTGCTGAGGTCGGGATGATACCGGAGGGTCGCAGGGTTGCAATGGTTGATGGCTGATCCGTGCTGAGAGATGGGAGCGTTCTGTGAGGCGTGTCAGCTGCCGTTTGGTCTGGCAGCGGCCCTGCTACTGCTGCTCGGACTATGTCACTATCGAGGACGGTTGTCGCTGTCATTCACAGAGGCTGATCCAGGGGGAGGGGGGGGGGGGGGGCAAGGGCCATCCCCCAGAGGCGATTGATGTCGAAATTTTGAACTAGAAGGGCATTTTCTCGAAATCTCGCACCATTTTATGACATTAATATTGCATTAAACAGACCGGATGTGTGATGGTTATTCAAATCTGATGAGTTTTTTTTTCGAAATCGGGGAATTTTGAAATCTGGCCAGCTAGGCTTCTGGATTCACCCATGGTCCATTTTACTGGTATACCGTATTTTTGTTCTGTCTGGGTTTACATGTCAGGAGTAGGTGTTCAGGCCTGCGTCTGTCTCTGTCAAGTGAACCCAGCGTTGACGACGACCACCCGTGAACACGGGACCAGCGGTGTGAAGGTCACACAATGTCACACAATGTCTCACATAGCGACGACGCTGACGCCGAACAATGAAGCGACCATTGCCCTGTTTACATTAGGAGCAAAACTTCCGAATACGATGCGATTAGGAGAACGTGCGGAAATGTTGCTTTGGCAAACAGAGTTGCGACATACCGGAACACCCGAAAAGCTTAGCAATTTTTTCGTCAGTTTTCCTGATCACATTGTATTCCGAATATAATGTGATATATTCCGAATACAACCGAATACAATGTGAACTCCGTCTACGTGAACAGCCAACTTACGGCGTAAGTTGGCTGTTCACGTAGACAGAGTTTATGTAGAGCACGACACAAAATTGAGTAGATACTTTAAAGTGTTTTTTTTTGCGAAACGCTGCCATGAATCCATGAAGCTGGGCAGGTAGCACAGTTGTGCCTTGAATTAAATACATTCTCGTCATATTTGTAAACTTGCATGGATGTACTCCTGGGTAATACACATTCCATATCATCGTCATAAACTCTTGACATTAAAAGGTGATGCCTGATGACGGGTTAAATTTTCCTCAACACCACACAAATGTTCTAAAATTTCACATTTAACTTACGGTGGTTAGTAGGACGACCTGCTGGTCCAACAACAACAACTCAACAGGAACAACAACTTGGACAGTTGGAAAACTTTGGTGAACTCCATGAGTGAATAGTTGATATACAAATTGACATGCCATGTCATATTACACAAATTGGAATGTCAGTTTATGCGACTACTGACTATTCATTTTTTTTTAACTTCAGCGTAACAGGTTCAAATCTGCGGTGCACCCAGTCCCACACAGGATGCCTTGTAGTTCTTCCATGACAGTATGTACTAGCGCGGTGGAGTGGATTTATCACAAACGACGACATGCTACATTGTTGATCACAAGTGCTGCATAGTCGGCTATAAGTGCTACATAGTTGGCCATAAGTGCTACATAGTTGGCTACAAGTACTACATAGTTGGCTACAAATGCTATATAGTAGGATACAAGTGCTACATAGTTGGGTACAAATGCTACATAGCTGACTACAAATGCTACATAGTAGGCTAAAAGTGCTGCATAGTTAGCTACAAGTGTCCAGGGTCATCTCGTCCTGGATGGTACCGAGCTACACCTGACGTTGGGGGACGGTGGAGGGGTGACGTGATATGCTATATTTACCAGAAGGCGCTGTTGGTCGTCAGGAAAGGGCAATGTCCGAATCCAGCTACAGTTTCCCAACCCTTCTAATACGTCCAGTCGGTACCGAACCAATTGAGGTGGTGGTGTGCCATTGTGTGTCGCACTGTTTGTGTAGTGGTGTGTCATTATGTGTCGCACGGTTTGTAGTGGTGTACCATTATGTGTCGCACTGTTTGTAGTGGTGTACCATTATGTGTCGCACTATTTGTGGTGGTGTACCATTATGTGTCGCACTGTTTGTAGTGGTGTGACATTATGTGTCGCACTGTTTGTGGTGGTGTGTCATTATGTGTCGCACTGTTTGTGGTGGTGCACCATTATGTGTCGCACTGCTTGTGATGGTGTACCATTATGTGTCGCACTGTTTGTAGTGGTGTGGCATTATGTGTCGCACTGTTTGTAGTGGTGTGGCATTATGTGTCGCACTGTTTGTGGTGGTGTGACATGTGTCACACTGTTTGTGGTGGTGTACCATTATGTGTCGCACTGTTTGTGGGGGTGTACCATTATGTGTCGCACTGTTTGTAGTGGTGTGACATTATGTGTCGCACTGTTTGTGGTGGTGTACCGTTATGTGTCGCACTGTTTGTAGTGGTGTGACATTATGTGTCGCACTGTTTGTGGTGGTGTGCCGTTATGTGTCGCACTGTTTGTGGTGGTGTGACATTATGTGTCGCACTGTTTGTGGTGGTGTGACATTATGTGTCGCACTGTTTGTGGTGGTGTGACATTATGTGTCGCACTGTTTGTGGTGGTGTGCCGTTATGTGTTGCACTGTTTGTGGTGGTGTGACATTATGTGTCGCACTGTTTGTGGTGGTGTGGCATTATGTGTCGCACTGTTTGTGGTGGTGTGACATGTGTCACACTGTTTGTGGTGGTGTACCATTATGTGTCGCACTGTTTGTGGGGGTGTACCATTATGTGTCGCACTGTTTGTAGTGGTGTGACATTATGTGTCGCACTGTTTGTGGTGGTGTGCCGTTATGTGTCGCACTGTTTGTGGTGGTGTGCCATTATGTGTCGCACTGTTTGTGGTGGTGTGCCGTTATGTGTCGCACTGTTTGTGGTGGTGTGACATTATGTGCCGCACTGTTTGTGGTGGTGTGACATTATGTGTCGCACTGTTTGTGGTGGTGTGACATTATGTGTCGCACTGTTTGTGGTGGTGTGCCGTTATGTGTTGCACTGTTTGTGGTGGTGTGACATTGTGTCGCACTGTTTGTGGTGGTGTGACATTATGTATCGCACTGTTTGTGGTGGTGTGCCGTTATGTGTCGCACTGTTTGTGGTGGTGTGACATTATGTGTCGCACTGTTTGTGGTGGTATGACGTTGTGTGTCGCACTGTTTGTGGTGGTGTGCCGTTATGTGTCGCACTGTTTGTGGTGGTGTGACGTTATGTGTCGCACTGTTTGTGGTGGTGTGACATTATGTATCGCACTGTTTGTGGTGGTGTGCCGTTATGTGTCGCACTGTTTGTGGTGGTGTGCCGTTATGTATCGCACTGTTTGTGGTGGTGTGCCGTTATGTGTCGCACTGTTTGTGGTGGTGTGCCGTTATGTGTCGCACTGTTTGTGGTGGTGTGCCGTTATGTGTCGCACTGTTTGTGGTGGTGTGCCGTTATGTGTCGCACTGTTTATGGTGGTGTGACATTATGTGTCGCACTGTTTGTGGTGGTGTGCCGTTATGTGTCGCACTGTTTGTGGTGGTGTGACCGTTATGTGTCGCACTGTTTGTGGTGGTGTGCCGTTGTGTGTCGCACTGTTTGTGGTGGTGTTCCGTTATGTGTCGCACTGTTTGTGGTGGTGTGACGTTGTGTCGCACTGTTTGTGATGGCATGCCGTTATGTGTCGCACTGTTTGTGGTGGTGTGCCGTTATGTGTCGCACTGTTTGTGGTGGTGTGCCGTTATGTGTCGCACTGTTTGTGGTGGTGTGACATTATGTGTCGCACTGTTTGTGGTGGTGTGCCGTTATGTGTCGCACTGTTTGTGGTGGTGTGCCGTTATGTGTCGCACTGTTTGTGGTGGTGTGACGTTATGTGTCGCACTGTTTGTGGTGGTGTGACGTTATGTGTCGCACTGTTTGTGGTGGTGTGCCGTTATGTGTCGCACTGTTTGTGGTGGTGTGACATTATGTGTCGCACTGTTTATTGTGGTGTGACATTATGTGTCGCACTGTTTGTGGTGGTGTGCCGTTATGTGTCGCACTGTTTGTGGTGGTGTGCCGTTATGTGTCGCACTGTTTGTGGTGGTGTGACATTATGTGTCGCACTGTTTGTAGTGGTGTGACATTATGTGTCGCACTGTTTGTGGTGGTGTGCCGTTATGTGTCGCACTGTTTGTGGTGGTGTGCCGTTATGTGTCGCACTGTTTGTGGTGGTGTGACGTTATGTGTCGCACTGTTTGTGGTGGTGTGACGTTATGTGTCGCACTGTTTGTGGTGGTGTGCCGTTATGTGTCGCACTGTTTGTGGTGGTGTGACAGCGGGCCGGGGAGAAGCCGAGGAATGACTTTGGCTCGGGCACGCGTTAGCCTCCTGCATTCCGCCGGGTGCGTGGCAAACGCAGCCGCGTGACCAACAAACGGCCGGCGCGGCTTATAGGCAACAACCGGGCTCGCCGGCGGCGGCCTCACAACGAGCCTGCTTATAGAGAAGGCGGGCTGGGGGCGACCGATGGTGGATGGGGGGGGGGGCGTGTGAAAAGTGCGCCGGATTAAGGCGGCACACGGGCGGGGTGAGGGAGAGAGAGAGGAACAGCGAGTTATAGAGACAGAAGCAGAGACATAGACAGAAAGACAGATAGAGGAGAGAGGGGAGAGAGGAGAGAAAAGAGAAGAGAGAAGAGAGAGGAGAGAGAGGAGAGAGGAGAGAGGAGAGACGAGAGAGGAGAGAGGACAGAGAAAAGGGAGAGAGGAGAGAGGAGATATGAGATATGAGATAGGAGAGAGGACAGAGAAAAGGGAGAGAGGAGAGAGGAGATATGAGATAGGAGAGAGGACAGAGAAAAGGGAGAGAGGAGAGAGGAGAGAGGAGAGGAGAGGAGATAGGAGAGATAAGGGAGGAGATAAAGGGATGTGGAAATATGGAGAGAGACTGAGCCAGAGAAGGGGGGGGGGCGAGAGGGAGGGAGAGATAATGAGAGTGATGAAGGCCAATTGCGGAGCCATATGGATAGGTGAATTGATTTAGTTGCGGAGCGTGACTAAGTCGCGAAGGGGTTACTGAGCATAACTACGATGAAATTAAGTCCGGTTTTTCCGCACTGGACGCTTAGGCCCCCTTGCCAGAGCTGGGTGGAGAAGACCGCTCGTTTGCCACCTTCTGGCCGCGACACTAAACTTCTCGACTTCCAACGTGACGAAGTGGAGATAGAGACACACGTGTACCTTTTGGGGTGTCAGTGTTGGTATCCAGGCTCGCGACGCGTGCAGTGTGAAGCGATGCATACGTATCTGCAGGTAGTTAAAACCCAAAAGTTGGCTATTCATTCATAGCGAAATTATCAAATGCTGCGCATGCAATTTATGCTCATCACAGGCTGGAATTTTAAGTTATTGGAGCCATTTGAAATCACGGCGATTTTTAATCGGTAACTATTCATATTCAGCAACAGCCAAGGCCAGGAACACGACGATGGAAGCCTTTAACGGTGGCCGGTCCATGTCGTACCACGGCCCCATGCTTATTGTTGTTCGGTCAACTGACTTCTTCACTCCAATCCTGTCAAGTAATAGTCACCGGGCTAATTTTACTGTACTGTTTTGCTTTCACTTTTACTCATGTACTTTGAAGTCCATAATTGCTTCATAAGCCAGCGCCGGAGAAACAGCACCTCACCAATATCCATCTTGGCAAACCGTCAAAACTCTTGACCACTAAATCGCTTAAAACCTCAGCGCCGTATGTCGCCTCTATGGAGGTTCCGTGCTGCTCATGTATGTCAGCAATAAACTGGAATTACATTTAATAAATTACAAACTCCATTGGTCCCCAAATAACTCTAGAAGATAAAATGACAACGTAGTTCTCTTACGATTCACTCTCCGCATAATGCAAGCGAAGAATTGAGAAGTAGTTAACCGGGACAGGACAATTCAGTGCGATGTACATTAAGTGTGCATTAAGTGTACATTAAGTGTCACTGTAACCAAGCCACGACTGCTGTCCAATTATCACAAACCAGACATACGAAATGTTACAATTATCCCGAACAACCAGAGATACGGAGTATCATAGGTATCTCACGCATCACCAGACCCGTCCGAGTCTGACACACATCACGAAAAATCCTCCCGGCACACCCGGCAGACGACGCAAAGGTGCGTGCGTCCTAGGCACGTCGGCATCACACAGAGCATGTCGGCGTGCCTGCACCTCCCCCCCCCCACACCCGCGGTAAGTGCAAGGCAGGTACTGGCCTTCCCGTCATATTGAAACCGAAGCCGAGACACCGGCGGACTCGGGGGATGGAGGGGAGGGAAACTGGAGGAATGTGCCCTCCGAAATAGGGATGTGGCGCCCCCTTGACGCTCGAGTGCACCCTCCTCCCCCCCCCCTCCGCTCAACGGGTTTGCCAGGCAACGGCGCCCCTCAGAGCGGCAAAGGTGTCCCCTCCGGAGTAATGGGGCCCTCCATAACAAGTGCGCCTCGATCAAAATTTCTGGATCTGCCCCTGTGCTGAGAGGGCTGAATTAATAGCAGCCTTGATCTTCGCAAGTATAACATTAAGGTGTTAATACGCCTTAATGTTATACATATGTACATATATGTACGTATGTACTTATATATACATATGTACAGTTATGTGTACGTGTGTGCATGCTACTTATGTACATATATGGCACCGCATTTACGTCACATAGCCATAGCACAGCACGGGATAAAGAACTGTCATGTTATAGAGTCATAAAGTGTTTAGACTTAATACGAGCCATAGGGTCCCAGCTGGGATTAGCCTGTAAAGGCAAGGTACTATACGCCTGGACAGAAAGACACTCAGCACCACAACCGATACCGCATCCTAAATTCCAATGAAACTGTGCACCAACATTCTACACACCTACGAATAGCTATCTAGTCTTATTCGCTCAATAACGCGCAACCCACGTGTGGTTTGAGTACCTCATCAATAATTTTCAACTCCATCCATGCCTGTTTAATTGGGCCTACAGTGTAGATCTGCTAGCATAAATATAATCCCATCCATCACTAATTATAACTCAAGAAGAAGATTCTCCAACGAAAAAAATTGTCCTCCCTATTTTTAAACTACATTCAATGCGGGACTCCTCACAACATGCTGATACCGAAGAATAAGGTACTTTGCATGCAGGGGCGCGACCAGGATTTTCTTAATGGGGGCCCGACAAAAAGAAATGTCATGAAATAGACCACCGATTTCGTCGAAAATTTCTGATCATTCGTGATGAAAATTTCAAAATTTCTTGTTTGATCAAGTGCATTTTGTATTGCTAAGGATGGAGGAATTGTCTTGGGTGTGCCGCTGTTCACACCAGCCTATTTTTTACATTTGAGCTTTAGGGCTCATCGAGTTCATTGGTCATGTAGCGCCCATAACACTAAGTTATTTACGCTCCGATACATTGCATTTGACGTTTGCTAGCTAGTTTAGCCAGTAGCTAGTTTACACCAGCCATGCCAAGGTATTAATCGGTTCGATTTCGGTGTTCATTGTACACAAGTAACCATAAATTAGTCCCTGGCATCATTATCTCAGCAGTGTGATCCGAGTTCGGTTCACAGCACAAACAAAAATGGGCCAGGCCTGCGCAGTGCACCACCACCAGCACCCATGACGCATCGTGGCCGTAGACCGTTTTACCCGTTTTGGTTACGCCGTGGTGGAGTGGTTTGGACGCTGCTTCGTTCGGTGGCACATTGCTATACCATTTGTGTTTACCATTTCAATGACAGGTATTGCCGCAACTTCACACACGCGCAATGCACGTAGTAGCCGCTGGCCACCATAACTGACTATTGCTCTGCACCACTCCGCAGACAGCGGTCGTCGGCGCTCAACACGGTCGCTATGTGAAGGCGAACAGCGAGCGTTTACTACTCAGCGGGCATGGGAACGTGGAAAGGGCAAGGGTCAGACGATTCCACGTTCAACAAATGGCCAGACGGTGTGGAAAACATGTGACAGGTCTCGGATTTCACCGGATAGCCTCATCTCTCCGCCCGCTCCGAAAATGAGCCCTGTCAGTTAGACATCACAGGTCAGAGGTGATGGTGACATGAGCCGCTAACTAGGCAGCAGAGCCTCGGCCTCCAATTTTATCGCACCAGTAATGTGTAGCTTGGGACGGCGAATGACCCAACTGCCCTGCCTTCAGGTCATATTTCCGAGTACCGCCATTAACAGCCGCCCGTCATCAAATATATCGCCTCGTCCTCCAACAATTCATCGTTGATTGCTCCTCTGACAAAATTATGGCTGAGTGTCTGCAACAGAGCCATCTGGTGATGAACATCTGATTATGTTTTGCTTGACATTTTTGAATGAACCGTCTGTTCGCATCCTGCATAGCAGCATGCTTTTTATCCATGTCGACTGCACAACGTACAATGAAAGTGGACAAGAAAACATTCCACGAGCATTACAACATAAAACCTGATCATGCCAGACAATGCAGTAATACCAGACATCAGGCTGACTGCACGGCCATAGGTGCTCCGTCAATCCGGTCTTTAACACAGGGAAACTAGGTGCGTCTCGGACGACTGTCGGCAAGTGGCTTCACACGAGTACTGACCTGACAATGAGCGGCGGCAGAACGCCGTCTGCACGTGTGGTGTGTGTTGGTGGACATTTTGTGGTATCTGTAGGCGGCCATTTTGTACAGCGGCCAGCGTTACGACACGCTCGCGACTCAATTGGTGGCCACCAGCCGCATTGAGCAGTGCATGTGCGTCTCTCTCCAATGTCACACCGTCTGCTGTTAGCCGCTTCAGGTCGACCAACGTTGGAGATGCGTGTCCGTGGCGTCGCAAGTCGGCCACAGTACGGCATCCGAAACCGACTCGTTTTGGACTCGCCTTTGCTGCGCCGCGGCGGAGCGGCTCCGCCGGACGACCGTGCAGCGCCGTGGCACGAGGCACCAGCGTTTCCACCGGAAGCTGCCGGGCCGCGCACGGTACGCGCTGTCGCATACCGGCTGATCTGATCTGTCTGATCTGATCTGTCGCATACCGGCTGATCTGATCTGTCGCATCTGATCTGTCTGATCTGATCTGTCGCATACCGGCTGATCTGATCTGTCGCATCTGATCTGTCTGATCTGATCTGTCGCATACCGGCTGATCTGATCTGTCGCATCTGATCTGTCTGATCTGATCTGTCGCATACCGGCTGATCTGATCTGTCGCATCTGATCTGATCTGATCTGACTCATACCGGCTGATCTGATCTGTCGCATCTGATCTGTCTGATCTGATCTGTCGCATACCGGCTGATCTGATCTGTCGCATCTGATCTGTCTGATCTGATATGTCGCATACCGGCTGATCTGATCTGTCGCATCTGATCTGTCTGATCTGATCTGTCGCATACCGGCTGATCTGATCTGTCGCATCTGATCTGTCTGATCTGATCTGTCGCATACCGGCTGATCTGATCTGTCGCATCTGATCTGTCTGATCTGATCTGTCGCATACCGGCTGATCTGATCTGTCGCATCTGATCTGGCTGATCTGATCTGTCGCATACCGGCTGATCTGATCTGTCATCTGATCTGTCTGATCTGTCGCATACCGGCTGATCTGATCTGTCGCATCTGATCTGTCTGATCTGATCTGTCGCATACCGGCTGATCTGATCTGTCGCATCTGATCTGTCTGATCTGATCTGTCGCATACCGGCTGATCTGATCTGTCGCATCTGATCTGTCTGATCTGATCTGTCGCATACCGGCTGATCTGATCTGTCGCATCTGATCTGTCTGATCTGATCTGTCGCATACCGGCTGATCTGACCGCGATGCATGGCAGGTGCTCTTGTAGACTCCCATGTCAAGTCGTATCTGTGCCGGCACACCGTATTTTGAGACTGTGAGTGCAGAGTTTCTGATTCTCCAAGTCGTACTGAAGACTCAGTTGCGTTTTGACGTCGTGATTGCAGATGATTATGGCGGTTTCTAAGGGTTTATTTTTATTGTTTTGAGAAAACAAATTCAGAGTAATATGCAGACTGGTTTCCTTACGCCTTTTTGGTATTGATATGTTAGGTGATGTTTCTCTGTAGAGAAAAATAACTGAACGTCATCAGTGCATATATCATTTTACAGCCGGGTGTGTGTTGGTTGGTTATTGGTTTTACGACACGTCGACCGCTGAGTCATGTAGCGTCGCCAATCTCTCACGCCGATTGATCGCGGGCGAAGGGTAGCGACAGGTGAGACTCGAACCCACAACCTTTCGATTGTGAGACGAGCATCTTATCCCTAGACCACTCGTCCCCCCGGGTGTGTGTTGCGGCATGTCAATTGTGACGATCAAAAACAGCACGGCTTAATTACAAACCCTGCACTACACCGTGTGAACAGTAGAACATATTGATATACTGCTAAAATTTGATATGACAAGATAAACAAGATAAAATAAGATGACATATTGCTCATTAATAGACTGAGTACGCTTGTGAAGTTAGGTTGTGGAACACTGGCCGTTCATCCCATACCAGCCTGATTTGTCTAGCAGTTTACTATGCTCCACGCTATCGAAAGCTTTAGATTCGTCAGCTGTCACAAGTGTTGTTCTTCAAGGGCGGATCCAGGAATTACCATGGGAGGGGGGGGGTACATGTCCGGAGGGGAGCCGGGGCACCATTTTTCCTTTCGAGGGGCGCATGTGGCTGAAAATTATGAGGGGGTGCGCGCCTTCCCGGAGGCGTCTTTTCTTCCAAGGGGCACCTTTTCCTCTCAGAGGGGCGCATTGGCTGAATAATTCGAGGGGGAGGGTGCACTCGAACCTTCCCAGAGGGGCGCTTTTTCTCCGCCGGAGGGGCACCGCCTTACCTTGGGGTGGGGGCACATGCTCCCAGTGCTCCCCCTTGTATCCGCCCCTGTTGTTATCGTACCGCTATCGATGCTATCCGTGACATATGCTACGCTGGGTGCTGCATGACTGACGCAGTCGATGCGCCCCTGAACTCAAATAACCAACCAACCGACATATGCTACGCTACAGTGGATAGGCCAGGGCGAAATCCATACTGCTCGGAATATAACGCGCTGTGACCGGTTAGGCAATCCATCAACTGAGTGCAAATCACCCGTTCACATAGCTTGGCGTTAACAGGCGATACAGAAATAAGGGTGCAATTACTGAGTTCCGTCGCGTCAGCGCACTTGTATCGAGGAACAATGCCAGCTGCCTTCCGAGACTGGTGGGAAGGGGGGGGCTAACAATCGACAATACCGCTATTAATAACATGCAGCTTACATAGCCGTACAACGCCGAAAGTCAGTCTAATCATTTGCGACTGTGGTGCCATGGCAGCACCGTTCGGTCGCCGCCCGGCCGTCCGCTGTAGCGCCCGCGACAGCTCCGGCCGACGCTCCGCTGCAGACCAGCGGCAGGTGCGGCCCACACGGCTCCCGGCGTGCGCCACCGCCAGGCCGTCAGACGGCGGAGCCAACACCGGGCGAAACACGCATGCAGCCGTTGGCTTCGGTCAGCCGGCTGGATTTCGCGGCGCTCAATTTTCGGTCGGGAGTTTCCGAGGACACCAGGACACGACGGAGGTCCTTTGATGTCGACCAGCACGAGCTACCAATGAATAGTTAGAAATATTCGGAGCACGAACGCTACTGGCGGTGTTCACGGCATTCTAATCGCGCATCCGGCACTATTTATTGTATTACTATATATTAGATTTCACTACTAGTTGTCTGGCATCATGTCTGAATGAAGGTTCCGTTTGATGAACCTAGCCGTACTAAATTAATTGCGTCGATCCGAAACAAACGTCACCAATGGCCCTGGGATATCCACGGGGGTTATCGCGCCTGGATGTACATACATGCACATATATATATATATATATATATATATATATATATATATATATATATATATATATATATATATATATATATAGATATATATATATATATATATATATATATATATATATATATATATATATATATATATATATATATATATATATATGTACATACATACACACACGCCCGCACGCACGCACGCACGCACGCACGCACGCACGCACGCACGCACGCACGCACGCACGCACGCACGCACGCACGCACGCACGCACGCACGCACGCACGCACGCACGCACACACACACACACACACACACACACACACACACATATATATATATATATATATATGCACGTCGTCATGGTGGGTTATGTGTCGAAGTCAGCTGTTTGTGTGGATTAATGAGGAATGATATTACGAACTCCCCTCCAATCCTCATGGTCAGTGCAGGATGGTACAATGGATTTGGCGGGCAGGAGCTACGTAAATGATTGCATATATATGTGCATAGGTGTGCACACTAAGGCATACACTGTATGCCGCACACATATTACCGGATGAAAATACCGCCCGTCCTCAGGCAGGAACGATTTGAATAAGAACCAACCCGTGCTGGAATTGGTGTTATGAACATAACAGGCAAAAATGTGCAAGCAACTCGCCGGACAACAAAGCAGGTGAGTATGAACCCAGATCTGGGAACGGGAAAAGGTCGGTTTCAAGTCGCCACTCCCCATGCACGCCAACAGGGCGAAAGTTCCCTCCCCACCCAAAAGTTGGGGAGGCGCAGCCACGCCCGCAGAGCTAAGTAGTGTCGTTGCGCTCACCCTCTTCCTACGCACATACAGTACAATCATCAATTTGCATTGTTGGTCTGAATAGGTGATACGTGGTGGTGGTGGTTATTGGTTTTACGACACGTCGACCGTTGAGTCATGTAGCGTCGCCAATCTCTCACGCCGATTGGTCGCGGGCGAAGAGTAGCGACAGGCGAGACTCGAACCCACAATCTTTCGATTGTGAGACGAGCAACTTACCCCTAGACTACTCGTCCCCTGAATAGGTGATACGTGAAGCATTCTGTTGCTCACTAACATAATGCAAAAAACGACATAGAACATTCTGCCAGTGACTAGATTATGCTCCCGGCTCTCGAGAGCTGGCTACAGATGAACAGGGCACAACGGGTGTGTGTGGCACAAGCCAACGAATTACGTCCGCTCCCAGAGCTGCCGGGAGAGGCCACTATTGCTGCGTGCGTGATAGAGAACAAAAGAAGAGCTTGGCAGACTACCAACGGGAAGATCGCGTGAGGTGAATAAAGTGGTGCGAAGAGCTATGTGCAGCATTCATCGCTAAACGAAGCAATAGTGATGCAGCAGTCAGCCTCGTTCTGAGACGGTCTGCGATGCGACTTGACGAAAAGAGGAAGACGCCAGTGACTGACGACGGAAGGAAAGAAAGAAAGAAAGAAAACAAGAAAGAAAGAAAGTGAGATATCGAAAGAGTGAGAGAAAATGGGAGTGAGTGAGTTAGTGAGTGAGTGAGTGATAATGAAAGTGAGAGAGATAGGGGGAGCCACTAAGCGGCAAGAGAGCGAGCAAGGGGGGGGAGCGAGAGCGAGATGCTCCATGACTGGGGTGCAGCAAAAGACGGCGCGGAGCCAGTGCGGCTTGGATGCAGCGACGCAAAGCCGTCAGAGTGGAAGAGAGTCACGACACCTACTTGCTCCGGCGAGTGGTGGCAATGAGCTCGCCCTCTCCAGCTGCCCGCCCGCCGGGGCAATCGGCTCTTCTTCTCGGTCGCTCAAAACTGAAAACCGCGGCACACATCAAGCCACCGGAGCTGGCCGCACTCGCCGAGCGCGCCGAGGCAGAACGAGAAGGCACAGCACACTCACCGGCACATCGAACACCCAGCAAACGATGCGCGACGGCAAATCAGGCCACCAGGAAGTCGTCCCCAACGACGGTGCAGCCAGGCAACGGCGGAAGGCGACGCCTCCCCTCCGCTGAAGCCAGATGTGCACCATTTTCCCCGTTGTTGAAAGTTGCCTTTCGTCAAAGCGTGTGCCCCGACTACGCAGATACCACGGGCATCACGTGTACCCGTACCGCACTCCAGGCAAACTGCAGTACTGTGCACTGCTGGACACGTTCTCACGATGGTACGGCCCGACTCACGTCGCGACAGATGACACACGACCTTATGTGTTTTGCCTTGTCAGGCCGCCTGAAATGGTGGAGGACGTCTTATGATCTTCAACCGGAGAGGGGAAGGGAGGGGGGGGGGGGGGGTGCATGCATTAACTATCCTCTTCAGTGCTGAGGAAGACAATTCCATTGGGCACCATGTCACATCCAGGAGAGGTCGGAAAATCAACTACTTGGGGCGGTGTTTGGGGCGGGAATGACTTCTCAGGAGCACGCAAAACAACATCTTTGAAGCCAGAGAACTGGCGGTGTTGTGGCTGCATATTCGTCCACTGGGGGACCATAAGCGGAGCACTATGCAAATATAGCACGTCCTTAAAAATAGCTCAACGTCTAAGAACGCTTAGGGGGAGGATGGCTTGACGCAAGCGTGGCAACTGGGCACGCAGTCAGGAGTGTGATTCACATCGATAGGTTGGTGCAAGTGCAACACGAACGTAATGTGTGCACCCATGAGCCAGCCTTGAACACCCGTGAGGTCAAATGACAGCTTGTATTGAGTGTTAACAATTGCAGACCTGCTCAGAAGAGGCAATAGAGCCACTATTGACTACAACGAAATATCATGGTAAACTTCCGATGAATATTATCTGTGAGTCAGTCTGCAAACCAAAGCAAGATTACCAATCAGCTGCTTGGGGGACAGCAGCTGCTGCTGTAATGCTACGCAATTCATACTTGTTTTGAAGCTAAAGGGGCATTGTGTGAGCTGTATCAAAGGCTAGTTGTTTCAGACTATTGCCAACAATTTCTCGCTTTTTGTCAGATCCTTGCCTCTTGCCATGTCATGTAGTAGACAGGACCTCGGGCTTCCAGTGGACTGAATCTTGGACCTCGGGCGGTCATCACCTTGTCGCTGACCGACTTGCCTGAGCCTCCACCTTTACTTTATCTTACCTTACCCTATAAGAGACCTACCGCACCCCATCACATCATTCACCTCTTGCTGTGTCACTCCGTGACCAGCAACGTCTGTCGCGCGCTTGCTGGAGAACACACGTTGCGATGTAGGCTTGCGTTTCGTGTCAACGCCCACTGAAAGCGTGCCTTGCTTACATTTGTCCGAGCCGGCTCAGCATGTGTCCAACACCGAAGCGAAGTCCAGTCACGCGGCGGCTGCACATCACCGCCACAATAAACATGCCCTCGGACGGCCGGAGGGGCGCCGTCGGCCCACATGGCACTGCTGGAGCTGCCATATTATCGCGACCGCCGCAAACCCCACTGAACATGCACATGCATACGTATCGCAGCCATCGGCGCAACGATAAACATTCCCTCGACCGGCAGAGCGGAGCGTAGCCACTCGACATGGCGCTGCTGGAACTGCCAGGTTATTGCGACCGCCGCAAACTAAACATGTAGATACATACACACCGCAACCAAAAAGCTTCAAGCAAATAATGTCTCCCTGGGACCGAAGTGAAATGGACAAGACGTCGTCAGAAGTAACAAGCAGCCAGGCTATGCAAAAACAATGCTCTCGTCCAAACATGCTTTTTGGAGGCGGAGCACACACACTAGATGTGAAACAGCAGGGTTTTGGCCATAGCTGAAGCAATTGTTTTGACGTGAACGATATAGTGGTAACCATAAAGTTCGCTGTTCTAGGAGGGGGCACGATGCTCCAGAGATAAGCTGGCTGCACTCCCCATGAACGCACGCACCCTGGGATCCATCCGTGCGCTGTCTAACGGCGAAGTGGCAGATCTCAGTACTCAACACGTGTGCGGAAAAAACAAAAAAAAACAAACAGACGCCAGAACGAAAACATTACGGGAGATGACGAAACAAAACGGACGAGATGGTGTTCGCACACGCCACCGCACTGTTTCGCTAATTGAGCGCGCGCGGCCGACGTGTCCGCTCATCAGCCAGCTACAGGCTGGCGCCGGTGGCATTTCCAGCGACAGACGGCCTGCCGACAGTCCGCCGCTCCACCCCACGCCAAACCAGCATGCCATAGTCGCTCTGCCGTCGCCCAACAGGAAGCTTCATTAGGTCTGCTGTCGCGCGCTAAACAGCGAGCGGCGAGCGTTGGACAGCAATCAGCGGACATCTGTGTTGACCGATGACAATGACTGGTCGGGATCTGACAGTGAAATTGGCCATGAAAATGTATATTTTTGTCGTGGGAAAGCCTTATTCTGAAATATTTATGGATAACTTTTCACCTTTCCTAAACAATGGAACGCGTACCCTGATTTTCTGTATTCTAAGAGTCTCATAGATGCTTATTTCACGAGTTGCCTCGTGTACAGTGTAGCATGGCTTGTAATTCCGTCATGAAATCCAATCTGGATTCGTGAATGTCAGTACACATCCAATTTAGATTCATTGACAATCGGAATAGTGATGCTAATCCAATGCGTTTCGAAAATTTGATTTCCCACGGCAGGCAGAGCAGGAATATAGCTTCAAGTTTAAACCTCAATCAAATCCAGATTTGAAAGCTTTCTCGAAATTTCATCCAATCCACTCCAAATCCAATCCAATTCCAAATACGCGCGGATAAACCAATGCATGTTATGCTCTAGTATCGTGCCTCCTACTCATACATTATTTGTGGCAGCTTTCTAGCGTTATGAAGAGTATATACATATAAAACGGCTGTCATCGCTGCAAGCAGTCATTCATTTACCCAGCGGATGCTGTACCGCCATACTTCGTGCCGCGCCTGATTGCATGCTGTACCGCATCTCTCCATCCTGCCGCCTTCATTATATAGCGCATACTGTACCTGAAGGCAGGTAAGAAATGTAGAGCTGAGCAGAAACAACAGAGCTGTTGTTTCTCGTGTCTCCAATTGAGATCTACCGCCTCGCACGCAAATTTACTCCCCGCAAGCTAGATATCGATATATACGTACCTCAGACAAATCTATGAATGGCAACAAACAAGCAATATGTCAACCAAAGGATTCTGTCCCCACACAACACAAACTCTTCAGGAATCGACAACAAACCCGCGCTTCTCTCGTGAGAGACACCGATGTGGTACCAACGAGAACGGTGTGACGTATGAGTGCTTCTTTCTGTCGCAATGCGTCAGGTTATATTGGAGCTCCGAATGGCTTGGGCATGATGACAATAGTATACACTTCGCCCAGCGAAGATAATTGTGCAGAAGGAAAGTGGTTACTTACAGTTCAGCTACAGTTACACTTCGCATAGCGCAGGTAATTTCAAAGAAAAGCAATCACTCAGGTTCACATAGCTATTAGTAATTGCAAGATAGTAATTTCCAGACTATGAACAGGATAGCAGGAATTCAGTGCGAAGGTATTTCAAACTTGCAGCATTGTAGCTACGTACTTCAACACATTATTTTCATGTTGTAGGACATTAAATATGCAATTGATCGAGATATAAATCTAGAAAAGCGTGAAAATGACACAAATGACAGAAATTAAACACTTTTAAAATAAAACCCCTCCTCTTTTTTGGGGGGGGGGGTTTTTTTTTTTTTTTTTTTTTTTTTTTTTTTTTTGGGGGGTTTTTTTTTTTTTTTTTTTTTTTTTTTTTTTTTTTTTTTTTTTTTTTTTTTTTTATTTTTTTTTTTTTTATTTTTTTTTTTGGGGGGTTATTTTTTTTGGGAGGGGGGGGAATTTTAAATTGAAAACGAAAAAAAAAAAATTTTTTTGTTTCTGCTCAGCTCTACATTACTTCCTACAGCAACGTTGCCGCCCTTGCCCTTACCTGAGTGAGATGTCATTGTCATGCCATTAATCATGCCAGTCATGCCATTAATCACTGCTGAAAGACGGCAATTCATGAAACGTTGTCTACACTGCAATATTAGTCTTCATTGATGACTTCCATCATCACCTAACTTCGACATCGAGCAGGACACGCCCTCATGACAGCACTGGCAAAGCAGAAGCAGAACTTGTGTACGGCAGCTGTTACCACGCAACCACTGGCCAACTTCAGAAGAAAAACGACCGCCACTACCAAAGCGGCGCATTTGACTCCAACGCATTTTCCGTCGGCCAACTTCAACTGCGTGCTCCGTTCCAACTTGGAACAATCGCCGGCAGCGTAAACACCCCTCTGCGCCGCTCTCGCATCACGCATTTTACGGCGGCCGAGGCGAAGCTGCTGGATGGGGAATATGCGGCGATGCCACCGCTGCCACTCAACCGAAAGCAGCGCTCCAGGATCCGCCCGAGATTCTCAAACTTACCGCCCACCCACCGACAACGAGCCGTCTGCGCTGATAAATGGAAGGGCAGGTAGCGAGAGCATCACGTGCGGCAGGGGAATTTGCGATTAAAGCGCTGGAAACTCTCGGGACCAACTTACCAATCAATTCAGCCCCACCAACGAGGGTGGAAAGTGAAAGTCGTGTGAAGATCTGGTTTTGCCGTGAGTGTCCGGGAGACCAGCATGCAATAGCGCACCGTCGTTTACTACGTTCATGATACGTCTTTGGTAAAGGATACCGGCAGGTCATGCAAGACCATTAAAGCATGACGCCAATGGACGCTGTATGACAATTGACGCCAATGGACGCTGTATGACAATTGACGCCAATGGACGCTGTATGACAATTGACGCCAATGGACGCTGTATGACAATTGACGCCAATGGACGCTGTATGACAATTGACGCCAATGGACGCTGTATGACAATTGACGCCAATGGACGCTGTATGACAATTGACGCCAATGGACGCTGTATGACAATTGACGCCAATGGACGCTGTATGACAATTGACGCCAATGGACGCTGTATGACAATTGACGCCAATGGACGCTGTATGACAATTGACGCCAATGGACGCTGTATGACAATTGACGCCAATGGACGCTGTATGACAATTGACGCCAATGGACGCTGTATGACAATTGACGCCAATGGACGCTGTATGACAATTGACGCCAATGGACGCTGTATGACAATTGACGCCAATGGACGCTGTATGACAATTGACGCCAATGGACGCTGTATGACAATTGACGCCAATGGACGCTGTATGACAATTGACGCCAATGGACGCTGTATGACAATTGACGCCAATGGACGCTGTATGACAATTGACGCCAATGGACGCTGTATGACAATTGACGCCAATGGACGCTGTATGACAATTGACGCCAATGGACGCTGTATGACAATTGACGCCAATGGACGCTGTATGACAATTGACGCCAATGGACGCTGTATGACAATTGACGCCAATGGACGCTGTATGACAATTGACGCCAATGGACGCTGTATGACAATTGACGCCAATGGACGCTGTATGACAATTGACGCCAATGGACGCTGTATGACAATTGACGCCAATGGACGCTGTATGACAATTGACGCCAATGGACGCTGTATGACAATTGACGCCAATGGACGCTGTATGACAATTGACGCCAATGGACGCTGTATGACAATTGACGCCAATGGACGCTGTATGACAATTGACGCCAATGGACGCTGTATGACAATTGACGCCAATGGACGCTGTATGACAATTGACGCCAATGGACGCTGTATGACAATTGACGCCAATGGACGCTGTATGACAATTGACGCCAATGGACGCTGTATGACAATTGACGCCAATGGACGCTGTATGACAATTGACGCCAATGGACGCTGTATGACAATTGACGCAAGACGCTGTATGACAATTGACGCCAATGGACCTGTATGACAATTGACGCCAATGGACGCTGTATGACAATTGACGCCAATGGACGCTGTATGACAATTGACGCCAATGGACGCTGTATGACAATTGACGCCAATGGACCGCTGTATGACAATTGACGCCAATGGACGCTGTATGACAATTGACGCCAATGGACGCTGTATGACAATTGACGCCAATGGACGCTGTATGACAATTGACGCCAATGGACGCTGTATGACAATTGACGCCAATGGACGCTGTATGACAATTGACGCCAATGGACGCTGTATGACAATTGACGCCAATGGACGCTGTATGACAATTGACGCCAATGGACGCTGTATGACAATTGACGCCAATGGACGCTGTATGACAATTGACGCCAATGGACGCTGTATGACAATTGACGCCAATGGACGCTGTATGACAATTGACGCCAATGGACGCTGTATGACAATTGACGCCAATGGACGCTGTATGACAATTGACGCCAATGGACGCTGTATGACAATTGACGCCAATGGACGCTGTATGACAATTGACGCCAATGGACGCTGTATGACAATTGACGCCAATGGACGCTGTATGACAATTGACGCCAATGGACGCTGTATGACAATTGACGCCAATGGACGCTGTATGACAATTGACGCCAATGGACGCTGTATGACAATTGACGCCAATGGACGCTGTATGACAATTGACGCCAATGGACGCTGTATGACAATTGCATGGACGCTGTATGACAATTGACGCCAATGGACGCTGTATGACAATTGACGCCAATGGACGCTGTATGACAATTGACGCCAATGGACGCTGTATGACAATTGACGCCAATGGACGCTGTATGACAATTGACGCCAATGGACGCTGTATGACAATTGACGCCAATGGACGCTGTATGACAATTGACGCCAATGGACGCTGTATGACAATTGACGCCAATGGACGCTGTATGACAATTGACGCCAATGGACGCTGTATGACAATTGACGCCAATGGACGCTGTATGACAATTGACGCCAATGGACGCTGTATGACAATTGACGCCAATGGACGCTGTATGACAATTGACGCCAATGGACGCTGTATGACAATTGACGCCAATGGACGCTGTATGACAATTGACGCCAATGGACGCTGTATGACAATTGACGCCAATGGACGCTGTATGACAATTGACGCCAATGGACGCTGTATGACAATTGACGCCAATGGACGCTGTATGACAATTGACGCCAATGGACGCTGTATGACAAAGCCAATGGACGCTGTATGACAATGACGCCAATGGACGCTGTACTGACAATTGACGCCAATGGACGCTGTATGACAATTGACGCCAATGGACGCTGTATGACAATTGACGCCAATGGACGCTGTATGACAATTGACGCCAATGGACGCTGACCCAATACGCTGTATGACAATTGACGCCAATGGACGCTGTATGACAATTGACGCCAATGGACGCTGTACGAACGCCAATGGACGCTGTATGACAATTGACGGCCAATGGACGCTGTAGCTTATGACAATGACCCAATGACGCTGACGCCAATGGACGCTGTATGACAATTGACGCCAATGGACGCTGTATGACAATTGACGCCAATGGACGCTGTATGACAATTGACGCCAATGGACGCTGTATGACAATTCGACGCCAATGGACGCTGTATGACAATTGACGCCAATGGACGCTGTATGACAATTGACGCCAATGGACGCTGTATGACAATTGACGCCAATGGACGCTGTATGACAATTGACGCCAATGGACGCTGTATGACAATTGACGCCAATGGACGCTGTATGACAATTGACGCCAATGGACGCTGTATGACAATTGACGCCAATGGACGCTGTATGACAATTGACGCCAATGGACGCTGTATGACAATTGACGCCAATGGACGCTGTATGACAATTGACGCCAATGGACGCTGTATGACAATTGACGCCAATGGACGCTGTATGACAATTGACGCCAATGGACGCTGTATGACAATTGACGCCAATGGACGCTGTATGACAATTGACGCCAATGGACGCTGTATGACAATTGACGCCAATGGACGCTGTATGACAATTGACGCCAATGGACGCTGTATGACAATTGACGCCAATGGACGCTGTATGACAATTGACGCCAATGGACGCTGTATGACAATTGACGCCAATGGACGCTGTATGACAATTGACGCCAATGGACGCTGTATGACGCTGTATGACGCTGTATGACGCTGTATGACGCTGTATGACGCTGTATGACGCTGTATGACGCTGTATGACGCTGTATGACGCTGTATGACGCTGTATGACGCTGTATGACGCTGTATGACGCTGTATGACGCTGTATGACGCTGTATGACGCATGACGCTGTATGACATGACGCCAATACGCTGTATGACGCTGTATGACGCTGTATGACAATTGCACACGATGCGCGTCAAAGCGCATCGACTGCGACAACGGAGAATTGGTGACCGAAACGCCTATGCTTTCAGCAGATCATGCTGCCTTACTGTATGTGGGAAGTGGCCTTCCAAGAGCTGAACAGAAGACTTCACATTAACCCGGTTTGAGTGATCACATAATCGTCAAAAGCATTCCCATTACGCACGTCGACCGGATTCACGTCGTCCAAACCGAGAAGTCAAAAGCAATAAGCGTTGCTGCGCACGCTTAAATAAAATCCAGCAGGATGGTTAGTGGTGTCAGCTGTAATAATCGACCATGCTTCATCAAAATGCGGCCACGCTTTCTCTGCGAAGCACGCCGTGGAGTGCTGACATCCCTGCAGTGCCGATACCCACTCCGATGCGACTGGTGGGAATTGCGGATGCTTGACTGATAGGAGTTTGATGTTTGAACTGGAACCAGGGTGCAGCTCGAAAAAATACGTCTGCCAAAGTAATCTTTTGATTTTAACCAGATAACGTCCATGGATCTCATAGTTAGTATATCGGACGAATCCAGCGATGGTGATGTGATACCTGATTTCATCAATGCCTGCATATTCAGTGCCAACGAACAAGTTATGGCTGGCACGGGGAGGAAGGGCTGGGGATAAACTCCCATAGTTCAGAAAGTACATCTATGCAGGTGGGCCACTTGTTTACCATCTGAACACATCCTATGAGGTGTTGATTTGTTGTCAAACCTGGCCATGCACCCGTGCCTATTTCCATCTCCATGGATCTAGACGGAACATCGAGTCTCGACAGCGAATGCAAATCCCAGTGTGTGCATATATTGGTGAAATGACGGGCAGTCCTCCCAGGTATTTGCTCATGCCCGAAATTCACAGCAGAGTTCACAGTTTATGCCATAGCATATGCTATGCTACGTGTACACAGAATGTACGCTAATTATAGCATATATTCTGCAATATACAGCTGTATATTGCAGCAATACATAGAGCAAAAGAGCAAGTGATGAATGCTACGTGGACATAGAAGCCGGTATGCCCTGAAGCCCAAATAACCAAACCAAACTATACACCAAGGATTGCCTGATGCACGCAAGTGTCACTTTGCCGGTGTGATTCTGGTCGGCAGGTATGAATGTTGTCATGCCGGTGGCGCTGGCTTACCAGGAAGGCAGCAATAACAATGAGGCAGATTTTGCAAAGTACATTTGTTTGGCTGATAGGGCTGGGTGCGAAGAACAAGTACATCACTAATGAAAGGCCCCTCCAGGATCTGTATTTCTATATACCTCTCGTGAGGTGAAATGACGTGACATGGTGTGTGGCAGAAGGCATCATACACGGGCCCCACGACGGTGGAAGGCTGAAGGGAATATGAAGGGAAGGCTTTTAGGCCAATACTTTCCTTGCAAAGCCGACCAGTATGTTGGGAAATTTAAAAGCACTGAAGGATATCGCCATCAACCTCACTTCTGGCTGCGCCTGTGGTGCCGCGGTCGCTGAGTGGTCAACGGGGTCAAACGACCCGGACCCGCCTTCGGAGTCAGAGGGATATGTCGGAGTCGCGACTTCGGACCCAAGGATCGCCGAAGCCGACCTCGGGAGGCGAGCAGCGCTAGAAGTGCGCCGGCATGCGGCGCTTCTGCAGCGACACACGCCTGCCGACATGCCGACATGCCTCGCACGCAGTCGTGCTGTCTGATGCGAAGCCGATCCGAGATGCCGACTCGGCCGTACCGCCAGGACCGGCTCGGCCCCGTCGGGGGTGCTCGGAGCGGGCGTGGGTCAGGCGCCGGCGGCACGCCTCCCTGCTGGGTTGCGGTGCCGCCGTTACTGATGACACACTGGGCTGGCTTACCTGTGGTAGGGGTGCTGCGCCCTGCCCCCCTATACCACCGTCACTGGACGCCCACGGGCCGCACTGGCTTTCCTCGTCTCCCTTATTATGAACTCTAGCGTACGTGTTGCACTTACTGGACAGCAATGAGCCGGAACAGCACCGTTCCTCGCCAGGCTTAGTGGAAGAGATCCATAAGCAATACAACTACTGATGCTGACTTGGCAGCATTACTCATGGTGACATTTCGCAGCTCATTTGCCTCTTCGGATAATGTGATTCCTGCAGCTCTTCGTGATGTTTTTCGACGATTCTCGGACTTCACTGGATTATAAAGATGGATGCTTCGAAAGGTACTTCGGCTCTGTACTTCGGCTTGCCTTGTCAAGTCTTTAACAAACCAAGATTGTGAATATCATACAGGTATTCACAATATTCCCAATTTGTCAAGCCGACAACGAACGAAAATTGTGAATATTATATATGTATTCACAATATTGGTTCGTTGAAGGCTTGACAAGACAAGCCGAACTACAGACCTTTCGAACCATCCACCTTTATAATCCAGTGAAGTTCGAGAATCGTCCAAAAACCAAAGATTCACCTGGATAGAAATACTTTTAAGAGCTCTTTGTTATCTTTATGTTCTTAAGTTTGGCATTTCTGCATGCAGTGACGCAGTAACTGTCCCAAAGTTGGCAGTCAAGAGTCAGCTTGACGTCGATTAATTCATACAACACCCCAGGGGCAATGCTAAACTCGTCCGAAGTTTAGGGGCCACTGTGCCCTCTGCCTTCCTTCCAATCTGGTTTCTCCGCCCGTGTCTGCATGGCTGGATCCTGCCACCTTCGATGACTGAGGCACCACAGAGTTGGGCACGGCGCAATTTCGGATCAAACTGAATATACATTTTCGCACGTTGTCAATGCGTCTGGGAAATAGATCGCACGTGCCTTCTGCAAACGTCAGCCAATGATGTTTGTTAAGACGGTGCGCTGCATAGGTGCAATAACGACCATCTATCTATTCGGTTATCAACCACAGACTACACACATCGTCGTCATAAACACACATGTTTTCTCACACATGCCGCCATGATACATGCTTGTCTACATATTTTGGAGGTGCAGAATCGCACCTTGGTTCGCATGACTTCTCTGGACACGTGGCCTCTTGCGTGGCCGTTGGCATACGATAGTGCAATCGGTTAAAGTATCTCAGAAGTTGGTTCAACTTATTGGCAGAAAACGTCGGACAGTTGGGCAACAGATTAAAACCACTAGACGCGTAGGGTTTACGCTCGCCCACGTCGTTAATTTTACATTGCTTTTAAGTTGTTTACATTATAAGGGCGGAAGGTATGCAACTATTTGAAATTAGTTGCGGCAAATTGGAACGACGTTATGCTCCATTACATGCCAGAAGCTGGCTACGGTACATCAGGCAATTGGATCGATGTTTGACACTGGTGGTTCGTAATATTGCTTCAGTCAAAAAAAAATTAACTAGTAAAACTCTCGTTGCTTGGCAACCATAGCACGGCACAACTTGGACACAACTGCCAGTGTAAAAGCAAACAATGCTTGGCAAAATGTTTCCCAGTAAGTCACGCATCTGTGCGGCGGCTCAATTGAGCACGTGCCGATCGTGTGTATCAGTGTTCATGGTGTCACAAAGCGACAGGACGAGCGGCCAAAAACCTGGCCCAGTTTTTTAAAAGCTACATTGATCGTGTGATGGATTGGGTGATGCACTCAGCGGTTAGTAGCAAATTGATTCGTTATTGATTATAAATAGTAGCATGCACGATCTAGTAGCATGCACGATTTTAGATAATGCGTATGATACATGTGAATAATAACCACGTACGTAAGGACTACAATGAGATGTAAGAGAAAGTGAACCGGTAATATGTAACACCATGAATTAGCAGGCTAGTCAGCTTGATCCCGTAATTTGACTTCACGTTGGCAAATCCGTAGCTCCCGCATCCGATTATAAAATATCGGAAATCGGAAGGTGGATCCTTGCATCTAATGCAGCATTGTATGATTTACTTAAACGTACGGTTCCTTTTGCCTAAAAGAGAAAAATGAGTTTATTTTTTCACTCAGTTCTTTGTCGTTTTCATCTGTAGCATTGAAATCAATAAAACATTGAAGTCCTCAACATTTGATTCCATTTCTTTCCTTTTGTAATTATGCCGCATACTCCGAACGCAACTGCCTATCAGGATCGGCAACGTAACCTATTCTAGAGACGCTTTAAATTGTAGTTTCGCTTTGAAGCCTGGTTTCCTGTAGACATATCAACGAATTGATATATACGAGCAATAAAGCCATGCATACGACAACCCTCTCACCGGCCCAATTCAGATTTCAGTTGATCTATATTGAAGAGTTATATCCTGTCCGCATTAATCGTCCACCCGTTGATTCAACATCCATAGACTGTCGGCAACAATTCAATACCTCGACTAGCCACCACGAACGTGTGGGCAGTGGGGCTCAGCTTGAGCAAGGACACAAGCGTTCCCATTCCAAGAAGCAAGACCAGGTGAATGTTAAACCCTCGCCTATGTCCGGGGGCAAGTGCAACCCCTAAGGTCTTTGTTCCGCGTAACGCAGACAATGGCGGGCGTCAGAGCGCCGCTGCTCGTCACAGCTGATAGGGAATTGTTGCCGACTTCATGGCGTAAAAACAAACATGGCGTGTCAGGTCACTGACCTATGCCGTGATAAGAGGGAGCATGTCAGGTCGCGTTTCGTCAAAAACACAAATCATCCACGATCACTGTCACGTATTGCTCCAATATGGCTAATGTTAGGTGCGGTAGGTTGATGGACAACTCAGCCAGCCTACCTACCTACATAGGTATAGTTGTCGAATGACATTTACAAGGTCATTCGACGGCACTGACCCAAAGTGGCCTCAGCTGACTCTGTCGGCTTTTGAACCACGTCGGGGTTAATTTCGACGCTTAAACTGAATTTTGAGTCCATTGTCCTTTCATGAATCATTGAAAGTAATGTTTTGGGGCACTGCTTCTGAAGCTTCCAACACAAGGTGAGCACTTCAACCCATGGGTTCAAACACTGCGGAATTTGAATGGGAGACGAAGAGAGTTTTTTTAGTTTTGTTTTTGTCACGCGACGCATAGGCGTGGCGTTAAACTTCACGAAGTTTGGAGGGCCACATTCCCCGTCCCGTCTTGTTGCGACATCCATGCTTCAGGCCCACCTGACCCTTGAACTACGGGTCGAAAGTAACAAATTGCACATCGTTAGTGTTCGAAGATACTGAAAAGTACTATGCGGAACAATGAAGCGCGTTTCTGTAATTGTTTTCCCACATGCAAGGACTAAACGCAAAAGTTCCATTGTTGCGGAATAATACGATACTCGTAAATAACGGACATTTGTTGCCATTTGTAGCGCCGCCAAGCGGAAGACTGTGGGACTATCGCACACACGAACACATTAGCGGGAATTTTCAGGAATTAGGTGATGTTTTCATGACAGTGATTATGCTGGAAAATACTGCATGCGTACAGATACAGTTTGCATGCTACTTACTCATACAAATTCGGTACCTAATATTCATGCACGGCAGCAACATTAACGAATCATATCTTCGTGCATGTACATGCTTACGTGACATACCAAATGTAGCTTCAAGTCAAACATGCTGCAGCGCACACCCGCAAATGAAAGGTTAACCGGAAATCCATTAATGCATGACCCAGCTCCTTTTTGCAGATTTTTGTCCCGTGAGTTCAAGTCACTGAAAATTAAAAAGGTCATTTTTTCAGGGAATTTTATATCGAACTGCATGCTCTCCACCCACCCGCCCTGTCATTTGCAGCATCGAAATATCAGCTACATTAATACATATAGCAATAGGAGATCGGAAGCGTTTTTATCTCTGTCACTTTTGGTCCAAAGGTACACACTCAGGAACATTTGTACAGTCCGATTCGGAAGGGTGGCTTTCTCCCAGCTGTACGCCGGTGGTTGGGCACTCACATGCATTTCTGGATCGTATGTGTGTTGGCACATTTTAGTGAGGCATGGTGCATGGCAGTGATCCTCCTCCAACACCACGGCGGCGATGCTTCGCCCTACCCCTCCTCCAACGCCGCTGCGCCCCAACACCACGGCGAAGATATTCCCCCCCTCCCCAAACACCACGGCGGCGCTACTTCTCCCTCCCTCCTGCGGCGCCATCCCACCCCAACCCAACACCGCAGGGCGGCCGACTCGGCGGCGGCGCTACTTCTCCCTCCCCCTCCTGCGGCGCCATCCCACCCCAACCCAACACCGCAGGGCGGCCGACTCGGCGGCGGCGCTACTTCTCCCTCCCCCTCCTGCGGCGCCATCCCACCCCAACCCAACACCGCAGGGCGGCCGACTCTGCGATGGCGCTACTTCTCCCTCCCCCCTCCTGCGGCGCCATCCCACCCCAACCCAACACCGCAGGGCGGCCGACTCGGCTTTGGCGCTACTTCTCCCTCCCCCTCCTGCGGCGCCATCCCACCCCAACCCAACACCGCAGGGCGGTCGACTCGGCCGGCCTACTTCTCCCTCCCCTCCTGCGGCGCCATCCCACCCCAACCCAACACCGCAGGGCGGCCGACTCGGCTTTGGCGCTACTTCTCCCTCCCCCTCCTGCGGCGCCATCCCACCCCAACCCAACACCGCAGGGCGGCCGACTCGGCGGCGGCGCTACTTCTCCCTCCCCCTCCTGCGGCGCCATCCCACCCCAACCCAACACCGCAGGGCGGCCGACTCGGCGGCGGCGCTTACCTTGCGCGAAGCAGCACAGAGCGGACAGCAGGCCGACGGCCAACCGCGTAATATGCATCGCCGACCGGTCTGCAACGACAGACGGCGCGGCGTGAGTGTCCGTGAGAGTCAGAGCGGTGGAGTCAGCGTGAGAGTCAGAGTGAGAGTCAGAGCGAGAGTCAGACAGGTCTGCAGGTGTGAGTGGCCGAGTCGCAGCACGTGGAGGCGCTGTCTGGGCCCGGCTGCGGCCTGGTGAGTGCCGCCCGGCCGCCTGGTAGTGACGCCGGCGGCACCCGGCGCCGCCACGGCTCGCTGCCGGCCGCCTGACGCTGACGCCGCCCTGGTAAACACTGGTGCAGCTCTGCCCACGCTGCAACCACCCGTCGGCACCGAGTAATCGCGATGTGCAGTGCGTCCGAATTCACTTTCACTTCAGTGTCAGATGTAAATAAACTACTTCCACTTTTCCTACTAAAGATGTAACTAAAATATCGAATGGCACATAATGCATCTTATATCCAACTGTATCACATGATTATAGGCTTGCACACAGCTCAGCATCCCTTCAAAACCTATAAGCGGCAAGGGAAGGTCAGTCATGCCAGCTGTATTATATTATCAGGTACTCATTTCTTGGGTGCACCGATATAGATCCATGAAAACGTCAACAAAAATATAAACATCTTCATTAAGATGTCAAGTTGTGTTATGTATTGCGTTCCACCCAAATTTCCGAATATGCACAAAATGCAATGGTAATGGGCGACATGATCCTCACCGACATCAGCTACGAGACTCGATCGGGTGGCACCCTCACCTGTTGTGCCACGGAACACTGCGCCGGTGTTTTGGACGAATGCGATACGCAATGATTAAAGCAATGTGTGTGTCATCCCATCAGGGACGAATGGAATGGACTTGCTTCTTATTCGTGGAATGTCGGTGTTTGTCACAGTGAAAGAGAGCATGTTCAGCAGCGATCACCGCGAGATTATTGCTACTATGAGTTGACCCTGTCACTAACTGTCACTGAAAGAGAGCATGTTTGGTAGCGATCACCGCGACATTATTTTGCTACTATCACTGTGCCGTTGACCCTTTCATCGACTGCCACAGTGGAAGAGAACATGGCAGCGATCACCGCGAGATTATTGCTGCCATGATTGCGCCGTTGACCCTCTGCGACCTATCAGCCCAAATACGGCCCGTGGGCCGGGCGACATAACCAGCCGCAACATTTTAGAATGCTCCGAGGAGCCAACCGTGCTTTTGACTACGATGTTCAGCATATGTCGATGCTTAACATAATGTCGATAAAAACGGCCATCTTTCCGAAGAAATGGAAACAGGGCATTGTGCTTATACACAAAAATTGGGACATACAATTACTGAGTAACTATCGATCTACGTCACTTCAGATTGGCGCTCGAGTTCACCCCATTCTGTACAAGCACTCAGTGTCACTCAGCATCACATGTCACATGACGTCACCATACACCAACCAGCCACACCATCCACCAACCAGCCACACCATACACCAACCTTCCACCACATGCCGAGCAGTATGGTCTCGTCCCGCCCATATCACGCTGCTCAAACTTAAGCACACTTACGACGTGCTTGCACTCTGTGTGGGAAGCACCATCGGTTGGTCATCACACGGCCGCCATCTGCACAGATTACTTGGTGACTTTCCAGAGTGTCAATCACGCTCCTCTCATTTGTCACTTAAAAGGATGCCATTTTAAAGAGGCAGCGTTAAGGCGGCTGGTCGCGTAGGTGCCCGACAGTTCCCAGACAGTGACCGTGAATGGCAGAGCATGAAACCGAACTTCTGCGACTTCCGGTGTTCCGGAAGGTGCACTTCTGACTGCACTGCTCTTTCTATTCATTAACGATGTACCAAATTTGAATACGTTCGGAATGCCCTATGCACGCTTACGACGTAACTTATCTTCCGAATTAACATGCCCATGTGACGGCTCACTGTAGCAACAGGATCTGGATCGCTTAGCTCCTTCGTCCGTCGGGTGAGGCCGGGTCCTAAATCCCAGTGAATACAGGGTATTCACGCTGACGCTCCAACGTTCACCTGTCCAAATCACTTATACCAGCAACAAAATCAGCCTACAAAATGTCAGCAAATTTCGTGATTTAGGAGTTACCCTAGGCAAGAAATTAACATTTTTCTAGTCATGCTTCTGACATTGTAAAACGGGCAAACAGGTCACCCGGTCTGCTGATCAGGTCCTTTCAAACTGGATCACAAAGTTTCAAATTCAAGCGTGGTAGCTCCTATGGCGGCCTACTTGGGCCATGTCAAACCTATTTTGAAGTATGACAGTGGCGTGTGGGCTGACACTGCTGCCTCCCGCAAAGTTGGGCGCTACATTACCATTGCAGTCGATGCGCCCTAAAGCCCAAATCACTAACTAACTCCCATGCCGTGCGGGTCAAGTTCAACATAAATTACCATTTTCCCTCGTTCACTCTCCTGGTACGTCCACTCACCACTGTCGCATAATACTCTTTTAAAATAGTTGAAACTTATAAATCTCGCTTTCTGGCATATACAATTTGATATTATGTTGTTAAACTTCTCACCCACCAAATTCATCCTCATAAACTTCTTCAACGGTTTTCACTATAAGTTTTGCCTCAATCGAGCCGCATGCCGAATAGCTTAATTCGCATTCAGAGAGGTCGCGCGGACACTGTGCAGACGGAACTGTTCTGTTTGCTCCCTCGTATAGTAAGCGAAGTTCCAGTAAAATATCGGAACGTGAACATTTTGTGGATCCTTCCTCTGCTTCCAATTCGAGAGCTGTGTGATTCACACCGCACGCAAGCAACGGCCAGCTCTTTTAACCATCACTTTATGTGTGTATATTTGTGCGCTAGTTCTGATAAGCACTCTGACTTTGGTTGTAAATTGATATTTCATCCGTCGGCGATCGATGCAAATAAATGCATACATAAATGTACCAAAAAACGAAGTCCATCACTCCGATCTTCGTGAGAACAATGAATACTGTTCGAGTTCCCTGTGCGCGGCACCAGAGCGGCCGCACGTGCCGGGAGCTCGACCTGATCCTGCCTGCCGGCGCCGCGGGGTCTCCGTGTCGTCGCCCGTGAGATTCGTCCATTCTCCTCGGTGAGTGACTATCGTGAGGGACCGGGTGATTGAGTGACCTCTCAATATTCTAGTGACACACGTCCGTGCCTGGTCGACAAACGGGCTGGCGAGCGGCGGCGGCGGCGTCGCCAGTGAGTTGTGCGCCCTGTCCTCGGCCGGCGTCCGAACTTCCGCGGACTTCTGGTTGCGGTAACCGTGCAGGGCGTAACCGCGGTGCATGGCGACCTTCTGGCGACCATGGCGACCTTCTGCGCTGCGCTGCCGGACTGCTGATTTGGAGGCAATGACTGCCTGCTCGCTGTGTCGACCTGCTCGCTGTGTCGACCATCGATCGAAAAGCCGAACAGAGTCACGGCCGCCCCGGACGAGCAACTGCAGCATGTCCTCACCCGGTGCAGCGGACTTATCGTTTTTCTGCCGGTGATATCAACATCAACATGAACCACAAGATCAACGACGCCGCTGCCACCCGATTTCGACAGCTTTTAAACACCTACGCCTTGCAGCAGTACGTCACCGGGCCAACCTTCCGGCCATCAGGCTTCACCATTGATACCAACCGCACCTACCAAGGTGTGGAGCGTGTCGGCAGCCTCCACTGCGACTTCAGTCCACACCACTGGACCCGTGTACTGGTGGGCGTGTCCAACTTCAGGCTTACGCCATACACACTGACGTCCAGGTGTCGGGCTAGGCTGGATAGGGCAGAGCTGAACCGCTGCTTGGAAATTGTAGACTGTAGACCGGTGTTGATCAGCCGATGTCTCGACAAACAGTGGATTTGTACTTTTAATGTGACTCGCCCTGTTCGAGATGAACTGCACCTATTAAGCGACTCAAAGAGTGCAGCCAGACAGCACCACCCGCCACTGACGTCACAAAAGACCTCATGGCTCAGCGGCGGGCAGCTCCCCGCGCTGGCCATCGTGACCGCTACACGGACCTAGATCGACGCGTCCGGTCCGCGATCAGCCGTGTCGTGTGCGTGGAGATCGACCGACGCTTGCGGGAGGGCGGCCCGAGCTCGCTATAGCGCAGCGTTCCGACCATAGTGGCGCCCAAACGACCTGCCAGGTCAACTGATGAAGCATCCCCAAACGACCTGCCGGGTGAACTGACCTGCCAGGCGAGACGACCTCAACTGATACTTCGTGCGGGTCGGCACGACGACTACCGAATGGGTGGACCCATCGGGACCCGAGGTGCCGACGCGCCTGCCGCGGGTCGCCACCGACAGTGTTCAGGTCTCCCACGCTACACCTGAACAACCACAGCGTGTCACAGTCGGAAGCGCCTGCCGCGGGTCGCCACCGACAGTGTTCAGGTCTCCCACGCTACACCTGAACAACCACAGCGTGTCACAGCCGGAATGCGTAGTAGCACATCGTGTGGCGCCGACAGCCTGTGCATGCGCCTTACCAAGATGTGTCCGCACCCTCTGTGCTCTGTCATCACTCACACTGTCAGCACTAGGCTCACTTCCCATACAGCTCCCCATTCCTGGAAAATTACTATGGTGCACTCTATCCAAAAATCATCAAATCTACCGAAACCTTCAACTACCGTCCCCTCTCTGTCTTACCGACCATAATCAAGATCACAGAGCGCATCCTGTATGAACAGCTGTTCGAATAATCTACAGTGTGTCACCTGTTCTTCTCAAATCAGCCTGAGTTTAGATCCAATCACTCGACCGACAGAGCGCTTTTTCCATCAATGACATATTTTTTAAATCCATGGATCTACGCAACGTCACACAGTTGTGTTTCCTTGACTGTTCAAAATGCTTCGACGTAATCCCCGGCAACACTCTCTTTCACAAGTTCCAGCCCTATATGGGCTGGTTCAAAAGTTATCTCGCGAATTACTTTCAAGTTGAAGTTCCGACCATCTCGGGCGGTCACGCTGTGTCAAAACCGGAGAAAAAAATCCCATTAGAATATATCAGGGATCGGCCTTAGGGCCATTGCTGTTCTCGATATATGGCCTTGTTACGGCGTCAGTCAAACAAATTAAACAGAAGACAACAAACATAAAGACTAACTAAAGGATAAACATATTTCGGATTGCAGAAGTTCGATGCACGTTTACCGACGAGACAGTCAACAAAAATAACACACAACAACGGAAAACAAGGTGGTGAGATCAGCAAAATAAACCCAAGTACAACCCATGAAACGCATACAATTGCACAATCATAAATCATTTAGGCGAATACAATGGATCCAATAAATTACAGCTGTAAATACATTTCCCGGTACGGCGGGTCCTTATATCCATGTGCTGTGCGCCAAGCACAAGTCAAGGCCCATTGTCCATCAGTATAGTCAGCGCACACCGATCACGTTGGCACATCGACAGCTTTCAACCCATAATACGATCAGTAACACAAATCGTGGGAGACAGACGCATCAGTCACCAAATCAAGAATCACAACACTATGCAATTTAATTTCAACATGGAAGTACACAATACAGATAACGTCTTTGGTAGTGCACATGGTTCAGTGTGTAGGTATGCGTGCGTACAGAAAGATATCACGTGAGCTGTCTGTAGGTGAACATTGAGTGCCCGGCCGTTACAGGCCTGCCGTTGTACGTAGCTGATGCAGAAATAGCACAGCATGCAGACGACACAGGTGTGGATATCCGGCTAGCCCGGCGATATTGGTTCCCTCGTCACCTCCATGGAGTCTCTCACTTCTCTCATTGGTTTGTCAAAAATGGGATGAAAATCGACGCACAAAACACAGCTAATTGTCCTCGGCTCCCGCCAAAACATTCAACAGTTTCCTCCAGTTACCTTCACTTTAATGGCCACTATCGCCTGATCACTCACTGCAAAAAACTCGGTGTATTTTTTCCAAAACATGACCTCGATGACGTGGTTCACGTCGATGACGTGGTTCGGCGGCGCACCGGGACGCTCTGCGGCCTGAGACACGGCGAACATGGCCCTCCTCAGCCTGCGCTTGTGACATCAGTTAAAGAGCTGGTCATGTGTGTTCTGGCCACTCCATTAGTGACACAGAGCCAGCAACGCCACGCAGAGCGAAACAATTCTGAAGATGCTCAACTCTGACGCCCGCGTCACATCCGGACGCGGCAAGTTTGACCACATCGGCGACGCTTCCGCACCACCAGACTGGCTCTCGGCCGGAAACATGTGCACGTACCACTCCCTAAATGTGTTGAAAAGAATCTTGGCCGCATCGCCTCTCGATTCACTTGCCAAATGCATTGCCGTGAGGCGAGACATGTACCGCCGAACCACTCGACAGTCGGATTATCTCCATACTCCCACCACAGAAGCCGAATTGCCGCGAGGCGAGACATGTACCGCCGAACCACTCGACAGTCGGATTATCTCCATACTCCCACCACAGAAGCCGAATTGCCGTGAGGCGAGACATGTACCGCCGAACCACTCGACAGTCGGATTATCTCCATACCCCCCCATACGGGCCCGCCGAACCACTCGACAGTCGGATTATCTCCATACTCCCACCACAGAAGCGGAATTCGGGAGGCGATGATTGTCTTCTCGACTGTGACAGCCTTTAATGCGCTTCCGCAAACCATGCGCGAACTGGACCAAGCGCACGTGACAAAGAAGTTGAACAAACAACACCTACTACGTCAGCAACATGGCATTCTGACTACATTGTGAATAATGTACATGTTTGACACATATCTTTATCTGTGTGGAACTGGATACTTTGCTTAACGCGTGTGCCACGAATCTCACCCTTATGAATATTGACGCGAAGCATATGATAGCCATTCGTAGTGGATTTTCCTCACGATGTATAATAAATAAACAAGTACAGTACAGGATCTGAGTTCCATCATACCTGGTACAATAGAATCCGTGAATATCACAATCATTGGGGGAACAGAATCGACTGGTTACGAACGGATGGGATGCCCTGCTGACGACTATGGTGACTGCGAACGCTGCAGGATTTCAGGAGCTGTGGATCGCTATCGGATCGGGTACAGGAGGTGGGGATGACAACCAATGGGTTGCATAGGTAGCTGCACAGCACCGACTCCGCTGGCGGTGGAGCACGACTCCGCTGGCGGTGGAGTCGGTGCTGAGGTGTGTAAGCTTCATTCGACTGCTTCACACGCTCACGCCTGACAGTGACTGCTGTTCATCGAGTCTGCCTCTGGGGAAGGGGACGGGTTGGGAGATGGGTAAGAGAGGGTCTAGTCATATATGACTCAGAATTCCCAACTCTCTATTGGATTCCCACTGACCTTTGGATTTCCACGTCAGGCTAAGTGTAAAAACTCAACGTCCTCTAACTCTCTAGTCCAGTCTTCTCCTGAACCACTCAACAACAGCACCAGCGTTTTTACATATGACCCCTGACCCTTGGACCCTGGAACATCAACCGCCAATTCTTTTCCCCGCCGCCCGATCTGATCCGCGATTTGTTCTCCCCAGCCTGTGACCCTTGACCCTGTGGTCCGAGGACAACGTCCACTGCCGCTTCAGACGCGCACCCGTGCCCCCCCTCCCCCGGGGGAGGGGCGCACCGCGCACGGGCCACGGACACCCGCACCGAAACGACGCCAGATGCGCACCACATCGGGCGGCCTCGAACAATGCCCCGCGGCGGTGGCCGGCCGCGCACGCGAACCGCCCCCGGCTCTTCGCCCGAGGCGATGCCGCAGCTGGCGCCCGATCGCTCCGGCCGCATCGCATCAGCCCGGGCGTGACGCGGGCCGCCGACGCGACCGACGTGATCTCCAGTCTCAGCGGCAGCGGTCCGTACCGGTAACAACGTCGGCCGTCAGGCCATCCTGTGCAGTCTTCACGAGGACTGCAACCAGCCGCAAGGCCCGCGACCCGACACCGGCCACGTCTGACGTCACGCATACGCACACACACACCTACACATACAAACACACACATATGCCTACACATCCACAAACCTTCATATCCACAAACCTACATATCCACAAACCTACATATCCACAAACCTACATATCCACAAACCTACATATCCACAAACCTACATATCCACACACCTACACACGCCGACACACTCACACACACACTTACACATCTACACATCTACGCACCTACACATCTGCACATCCACACACCTACATATACACACACCTACACACACACACACACACACAAGGGCGTCGCCACCGGGGGGGCAAGGGGGGCAGTCGCCCCCACCCTGCCGTGAAACTGGGGGGCGCCCCCCCTGAAATTTGAGGAGGCCCCTATCCGCAAATGCACAGCAAAAAAGGTGAGCAAGGAGGCCCACGGGACAGAAGATCATGCTGTCAATGAGGCCTCAAGACTGACGAGGCCCCCAGGAAATATAATCAGGTCTCTATAAGAGACGTAGAACAGAGATTGGGAGGAGGCCCCCAGGACGAAAAGGAGGTCCCATGACGAAAATGAGGCCCCCATGACGAAAAGGAGGTCCCAAGACGTAGAACAGAGATTGGGAGGAGGCCCCCAGGACGAAAAGGAGGCACCCTCGGGACGAAAAGGAGGCCCCAGGACGAAAAGGAGGCCCCAAGACGTAGAACAGAGATTGGGAGGGGCCCCCAGGACGAAAAGGAGGCCCCCAGGACGAAAAGGAGACCCCAGAACGAAAAGGATACATCCAAGGACGAAAAGGAGGCCCCCAGGACGAAAAGGAGGCCCCCAGTACGAAAAGGAGGCCTCCAGGACGAAAAGGAGACCCCTAAGACGTAGAACGGAGATTGGGAGGTGGCCCCCAGGACGAAAGGGAGGCCCCCAGGACGAAAAGGATGCCCCCAGGACGCAAATGAGGCCCCCAAGACGTAGCACAGAGATTGGGAGGAGGCCCCCAGGAATAAAAGGAGGCCCCCAGAACGAATAGGATGCACCGAAGGACGAAAAGGAGGCCCCACGACGTAGAACAGAGATTGGGAGGAGGCCCCCAGGACGAAAAGGAGGCCCCCAGGACGAAAGACGCAGTCGATGCGCCCCCAAACTCCAACAACCAACCAACCAACCCCAGGACGAAAAGGATGCACCAAAGGACGAAAAGGATGCCCCCAAGACGTAGAACAGAGATTGGGATGAGGTCCCCAGGACGAAAAGGAGGCCCCCAGAACGAAAAGGAGGCCCCCAGGACGAAAAGGATGCCCCTAAGACGTATAACAGAGATTGTGAGGTGGCCCCCAGGACGAAAAGGAGGCCCCCAGGACGAAAAGGAGGCCCCAGAACGCAAAGGAAGCCCCCCCAAGACGTATAACAGAGATTGTGAGGTGGCCCCCAGGACGAAAAGGAGGCCCCCAGGACAAAAAAGGAGGCCCCAGAACGCAATGGAAGCCCCCCCCAAGACGTAGAACAGAGATTGGGAGGAGGCCCCCAGGACTAAAAGGAGGCCCCAAGACGAAAAGGGGTCCCCAGAACGAAAAGGATGCACCCAAGGATGAAAAGGAAGCCTCTTGGACGTAGAACAGAGATTGGAAGGTAGCCCCAAGGACGAAAAGGACGCCTCTTGGACGTAGAACAGAGATTGGAAGGTAGCCCCCAGGACGAAAAGGAGGCTCCAGGACGAAAAGGAGACCCCAGCACGAAAAGGAGGCCCTCAGGACTGAAAGGATGCCACCGAGACGGGCAAGAAGCCACCCAGGTTAGACGAAAAGGCTTCCGATGGGTGGCAGGATATTCTTAAGTTGGAAAACGAGGCCCCCAAGACGGAAGAGGATGCCCCTGCAATATAAAATTAAGACCTGATAGGTGATATTTCTCCGGACGCAATAGGGGCCCCAAGACGGGTAAGAAGGTCTCCGCAGGAATGAGAGAAGGCCACCGAGACCAGCCAGATGAGGCCCATATTTTGGAAGAGGAGGAACCTGGAAGAGAAGATCTAGGACTAGGACGCAAAAGCACCCTGCTAAGAGGGTAATGAGGCTCCAAACACAGATAAGGAGGCCCCTAATTTGAAAAAGGAGTCACCTAGGAGAGGGTAGGAGTCCCCAGAAATCAAGAGAGTGTCAAAAATGGCACGGAGGCAACCAGGAATGTAAAGGAGGCCCCAGCACCGGAAAGGAGGCCCCAGAATATGAGAGGAGGCCCTAAGACGGAAAAGGAAGCCATTGGATATGAGATGAGGTTTCGGAAACGCAAAAGCAGGCCCCAAACGGGTGAGGTTCCACCGAGATAGAAAAGGATGATCCAGAGACGTGGCAGGAGGCACCTAATTCGGAAGAGAACGACACAAGATTGGAAATGAGACCCCATGATGAACGAGGAGGCCCCTAAAATAGGAGAGAAAGGCCATTGGATAAGAGAGATGGCTCCCAGGCGAAGAAGAAGGCTCGAAGACGGCTAAGAAGGTCCACGGGAAATAACAAGGCCACTAAGATAGGAAAAGTTGCCAGTAATTTGGCAGAGGAGGCGCCTGGGAGAGAAGAGGAGTCCACGAGGAGATAAGAGACCAACCCTAACATGGGTAAAGATCGAATCCAGAGCGCAGAGCAGGAGAACGCACAGCAGGAGGCCCCCAATACGTGAGAGGAGGCCCCTAATTTGAAAAAAGAAGGCCTCTAGAAGAGACATGAGGCACCTGCCGGACTCGAGAGGAGTCCCTCAAGAAGGAGTAGGTCTCCAGGACCAAATGAGGCCCCGAAGACCGGAAAGAGTTCCCAGGAAATGAGAGGAGGCCCTTAAGATGGGAATGGTAGCAGGTATGGAAGGAGGTGAGGTTTTCAAATTGAAGATCCCTCAAGACGGGTAAGGTTTTTTCCAGGATAAAGGAGGAGCCAAACGAGGCGTGGCAGGAGGCCCCTAATTTGGCAGATAATGCCCCTCGAAGGTGAGAGGAAGCCCCATACCACGTTACAGGGGCCCCAGAATGCAAGAGGAGGCCCTCCAAGACGGGAGAGGAGGACCATTGAATATGGAGGAGGGTAGGACACACAAGGAGACATCGAAAACCGGTAAAAAGGCTCTAGGAAATGAGACGAGACCCTTAAGACGCGACAGGAGGCCTATAATTTGCAAGAAGAAACCCCTAAGAAATAGTAAGAGTCGTGTCTGGGAATTTCAAAATCACGATATGGGCTCCAAAAGATCCGGCCGGGGCCCCCGCAAATTACGCTGAGCCTGGGGTACCAAAAATACACGCCCGGACCACGAAAACCATGCCAGGGGCACGACAGGTCGTACCGTGCCCCAACAGTCTCATTGGGACCAAAACAAATGAAGCCGGAGCAACGAAAAACAATCCGGACATGGATAATCACTCTGGGGGCCCAACAATGACGCCAAAAGCCTCCAAAACGCATTGGACCCCCAAAAAGTGTCGAGGCCGCTACAGCTCGCGCTAGGGATCCAAGAAAATGACGTCGGGGCCCAAAAGATCACATTGGACTAAAAAAAGTCGCGTCGCAGCCCTTGAAAATCACACTGGAGGCCCAGAAGGTCGCGCCGGGGCCTCAAAAGTTGCAGCTGCCCTAAAAATCAATCTTAACCGGAATATCACTCTGGGACAAAAAAAAACTCCTTCAGTGGCCGCAGTGCTATATCAAAGGGGCAAATGCCCCCTCCATCCTGAGAGGGATAAGCTCCCAAGAATCGTGTCGGGGCCTCAAAAATCGCGCTGGGGCCACCAAAATTCACGTCGGTCCACCAGCATTCGCGTATGGGTCTCCAAATAAATATGGCGAGCCCCGGGAAACTCGCTCCGAGGCCCGAAAAATTGCGACAGGAACCGCCAAAATCGCGTTGGGGCCACAGCTAAATACAACGCGTCGCACAAACTCGAACCGGGCCCCCAAATATCGCGCTCGGGACCCACAATTCCCATCGGTAGTCCCGTCGAGGTTCTAAAAAATTGCCGTCTAAGGTTACACGTAAGCACAGTGTGACCACAAACACCGGATCGGTATCCGAAAAAAAATCAAGCTGGAGCCCTCCAAAATAAGGATGGATTCCAACAACTAAATGCCCAGGTTAAAAAAAATTGCTCTGGAGCACCGAACATATTATCAGATGCCTTCACAAATTACGTACGGCACCGAAAAACAAACCGGATCTCGAACAATCGAGGTGGGATACAAAAACATGGCGCGAAGGACTCGAGAAATCAGGCCGGGATTCGGACTTTAAAAAAAATCAGAAAAGTTTCACAAAATCGTATTGAGCCCATAAAACTGGGGTTGGGTCTCCGGAACCACGCGACTGGGCGCGATAAGCCGCTCTGGGACCTAGAAACATCGTACCGAAGCCCCAAAATTGTACTTGGGCCCCACAAGTGTGCGTCAGAAGCCCAAAATAAACACATCGGGACCCTAAGAGCACAGCGGGGGCCGAAAATACAACTGGCCCTCCAAAGCGCAAAGAGTCTCACAAAAACGACAGGGCTTTAACACATGCGTTGCAGCCATAAATATATATACCGGGAGGTATGAAAAATACACCGGAAGCTCTCAAGGCACACAGGGGTCATGATAACGCACAATAGCCTGAAAAGGTGGCTGGGGCCGCAAAAGGCAACATGGTTCCAAAACAAACAAAAAGACCGGGCGCTAAATAAACACATCGGGATCTTCGAAAACGCCCCGACACGTAAAAAAAATCCTCGGTGCACAAAAATGCAACAAACCCTAAAACGAGCAGGGGGTTCAAAAATGCTTTAGGCCCCTAACAAAAATGGATTGGAGCCATAATGTACAATCATAGACCAAGAAAGACGCAACGGGTCCAAAAAAGAACGCTGAGGCTTGGCCTCGGTTCGGTATCTAATCTGGGAGGATAGCAGCAAAGATATGAAGTGCATCAAAGCTCAGCGGAAACCGCATTTCATAACTACCAGAAAATGTGAGAAGTAGGAAACTAATGATCGAATTTAATCAATCGACTTTTCGCAGCGAACGCCCATACGAATCATTCCATCACACCAAATATGGCGCAAGTCTATCAGGTGGCAGCAATTAGCAAAACGCAGAAGGCCTAGCAGAGACCATAGCATCGCACGAAGTGTGGCGAATGCACCGAATACGAAAAATGGGTGTGCACGTGCACTGACGTTGCCGTCGTGGCGACCGGGTGCTATGAACTGGAATGCCTGAAATTGTGAAGTTTTGTATTTTAAAGTGGTGGGTAATACATTTTACTTTGAAGTTATGGACCTAATGCACCTTCGAAACCCTGCTCGTTTTAGGGCTTTGTTGTGTTTTTTTTTGTGCACCGAGTATTTTTTACTTGTCGGGGCGTTTTCGAAGATCCCGATGTGTTTCTTTAGCTCCCGGTCGTTTTGTACGTTTTGGAACCATGTTGCCTTTTGTGGCTCCAGCCTCTTTTCCAGGCCCTTGTGCGTTCTCATGGTTCCTGTGCGCCTTGCGAGCTTGCAGTGTATTTTTCTTAGAGCTCCCGGTATGTTTATTTAGGGATGCAACGCATGTTTAAGGCCCTATCGCTTTTTGGGAGACTCTGTGCGCTTTGGAGGGTTAGTTGTATTTTCTGGCACCGTCGTACTCTTAGGGTCCCGCTATGTATATTTGGGGCTTCTGACGCACATTTGTGGGGCCCCAGTATGATTTTGGGGCTTCGATGCGATTTTTTCTGGGTCCCAGCGCGACTTATCGCGCCCAGGCGCGTGGTTCCGGAGACCCAACGCCAGCTTTCTGGGCTCAACGCGATTTGTGTGGATCTTTTCTGGGTTTTTTTAAAGTCCGAATCCCGGCCTCATTTTTCGAACCTCGGCGTCATGTTTTTGTATCCCACCTCGATTTTTCGAGATCCGGTATGCTTTTCGGTGTCATACGCAATTTTTGAAGGCATCTGGAAAAAATGTTCGGTGCAACAGAGCCATTTTCCTGACCCGGACATTTATTTGTTGGAATCTCTCCTTTTTTGGAGGGCTCCAGCTTGATTTTTGGATACCGATCCGGTTTTATGGTATAGGTGTAATTTCAGCAGTGTGAGGTAACTTATCAAGGGATACCAAAAGAAAACCTAAGAACTGAGTGGTGGAGTTAGGGTTGAAATCCGACCAATCAGAAACCATAGTGGTAGACTAGGCCCCTCCACAGGACAATTTAGTTGATGACTAATTATATTATTTCGAAATGTACCCTTTGACAAAATAGCGGTCTAAATCCAAGGACTTTTAATGGGCGTAGGTGCCCCCCCCCCTGCAAATCCGTTTACCCCCTCCTGCTTGACGCAAATATAGGTACTCCACTGGTCCCTCAATAATTTTCCGAAACATACGCCCATGGGGAAACGCCAACATTGAGGGGACAAATTACCCCTCATAAGCATACAATACAACATCCATGCCCCATATAAAATGGGATGAATGATGTTTTTAAATGCATTTTCTTCCAACAAACTTCTTTTCTGTTATTACAGCCCGCATGATTAGAGCTTCCCAGCTTCCTTACCTTCTCAACCTCATTTACAAAACGGTACAGCTTGGATTGGAGTTTGAAGGCTTGGATTATGTATGTACTGACATTGTTGCATTGTTGCATTGTCATTTATGCATTGCTGTTCAATGCTTGTTCTTGCCGTGAATTTATTCGCTGAGGATATATTTTAGCTCGTGTGACAGTTGCCTTGCAGCCAGCACCAAATGTTATAAAAATAAATAAAGTCCTAAGATGGCGCTCAGAAAACCAATGCAATCCACTTCTCGTTGTCACCTTTGCGAAATTGTCGTCCTTGGACTGAGAAATGGTCGTTCAAGCTTTGCTTATGACATCAAGCTGGTGGGAATAAATAACAGTAGTGATGAATCTAGCTATATTCAGTTAGACTTGGATGACTTAAAAGTGGGTTTATCAATGGCAGATATCTGCAAGATATGCTTAGCACCAGCCCCGCCAGCTCGCTGCAATCTAGAGACCAGCGGGAAGATTCGAGAAAGCATTGAGACGATGGTTTGTTTTGGCACTTATGCATGTATCCAAATATTACTTATTTATACCCTGGTATGGCCCAGTTTTCAGCGAAAATGATTAGTGCTATTGCGTTTTGAGTAAATGATGCACCATGCCAAGAACAAAAAAAACGAATATGAAATCATGTTCCCCATCCTCGAACCATAGTATAAGAGCCTAAAAACAATATGAGACCCTAACACAATGGAGGCCCCCTTTCGGGGAACAGGAGGCCCCCTTTCGACCTTGCCCCCCCTGGAAGGATTTCGTGGCGACGCCACTGCACACACACACACATCTACACATCCACGCACCTACACACACACACAAACACACACGCACGCACGCACGCACGCACGCACGCACGCACAAACCTACACACACACACAAACACACATACACACGCAACATGGGCATCGGATGAAAATGGACGACGTGCGCCGCCTCGGACGGGTGGGTGGGTCTCCGTGGCGATGTGCTGGCCGCCGGCGCGGCGGTCGCCTGAGAACAAACGGCCAAGATGACCCGAGCGGAATCATCTGCCCGGCTGCAGCAAACGGCTGCCTGATCTGCAGCGGTGACGTCAGCGATCTGCAGTGGTGACGTCAACGGTCTGCAATAGTGATGCCAGCGCGGCGCGACTCTCTTCGTGCAGGTCCAGTCGCGCGTCGAACGGTGCGCTCAGCGTCGAGCCGGAGTGGCCGATGGCACTCATGCGCAATGGACACTGGGTACGGATTACAATGTTCCTCACATCCCCTCGCTCCACGTCTTATACCAGCACACATATATATCTGCACATCACCACACAGCCGGAAACAGCCGATACCACCACAAGGTGGCAGGCTGGTCAAACCCAACAACACACACACACACACACACGCAGGCTGGCCAAATTCAACCACACACACGCACGTACGCAAGCACGCACGCACGCACGCACGCACACGCACGCGCGCACCCACACCCACAGAGAAGAGGAGTCCACGAGGAGATAAGAGACCAACCCTAACATGGGTAAAGATCGAATCCAGAGCGCAGAGCAGGAGAACGCACAGCAGGAGGCCCCCAATACGTGAGAGGAGGCCCCTAATTTGAAAAAGAAGGCCTCTAGAAGAGACATGAGGCACCTGCCGGACTCGAGAGGAGTCCCTCAAGAAGGAGTAGGTCTCCAGGACCAAATGAGGCCCCGAAGACCGGAAAGAGTTCCCAGGAAATGAGAGGAGGCCCTTAAGATGGGAATGGTAGCAGGTATGGAAGGAGGTGAGGTTTTCAAAATTGAAGATCCCTCAAGACGGGTAAGGTTTTTTCCAGGATAAAGGAGGAGCCAAACGAGGCGTGGCAGGAGGCCCCTAATTTGGCAGATAATGCCCCTCGAAGGTGAGAGGAAGCCCCATACCACGTTACAGGGGCCCCAGAATGCAAGAGGAGGCCCTCCAAGACGGGAGAGGAGGACCATTGAATATGGAGGAGGGTAGGACACACAAGGAGACATCGAAAACCGGTAAAAAGGCTCTAGGAAATGAGACGAGACCCTTAAGACGCGACAGGAGGCCTATAATTTGCAAGAAGAAACCCCTAAGAAATAGTAAGAGTCGTGTCTGGGAATTTCAAAATCACGATATGGGCTCCAAAAGATCCGGCCGGGGCCCCCGCAAATTACGCTGAGCCTGGGGTACCAAAAATACACGCCCGGACCACGAAAACCATGCCAGGGGCACGACAGGTCGTACCGTGCCCCAACAGTCTCATTGGGACCAAAACAAATGAAGCCGGAGCAACGAAAAACAATCCGGACATGGATAATCACTCTGGGGGCCCAACAATGACGCCAAAAGCCTCCAAAACGCATTGGACCCCCAAAAGTGTCGAGGCCGCTACAGCTCGCGCTAGGGATCCAAGAAAATGACGTCGGGGCCCAAAAGATCACATTGGACTAAAAAAAGTCGCGTCGCAACACTTGAAAATCACACTGGAGGCCCAGAAGGTCGCGCCGGGGCCCCAAAAGTTGCAGCTGCCCTAAAAATCAATCTTAACCGGAATATCACTCTGGGACAAAAAAAAACTCCTTCAGTGGCCGCAGTGCTATATCAAAGGGGCAAATGCCCCCTCCATCCTGAGAGGGATAAGCTCCCAAGAATCGTGTCGGGGCCTCAAAAATCGCGCTGGGGCCACCAAAATTCACGTCGGTCCACCAGCATTCGCGTATGGGTCTCCAAATAAATACGGCGAGCCCCGGGAAACTCGCTCCGAGGCCCGAAAAATTGCGACAGGAACCGCCAAAATCGCGTTGGGGCCACAGCTAAATACAACGCGTCGCACAAACTCGAACCGGGCCCCCCAAATATCGCGCTCGGGACCCACAATTCCCATCGGTAGTCCCGTCGAGGTTCTAAAAAATTGCCGTCTAGGGTTACACGTAAGCACAGTGTGACCACAAACACCGGATCGGTATCCAAAAAAAAATCAAGCTGGAGCCCTCCAAAATAAGGATGGATTCCAACAACTAAATGCCCAGGTTAAAAAAAATTGCTCTGGAGCACCGAACATATTATCAGATGCCTTCACAAATTGCGTACGGCACCGAAAAACAAACCGGATCTCGAACAATCGAGGTGGGATACAAAAACATGGCGCGAAGGACTCGAGAAATCAGGCCGGGATTCGGACTTTAAAAAAAATCAGAAAAGTTTCACAAAATCGTATTGAGCCCATAAAACTGGGGTTGGGTCTCCGGAACCACGCGACTGGGCGCGATAAGCCGCTCTGGGACCTAGAAACATCGTACCGAAGCCCCAAAATTGTACTTGGGCCCCACAAGTGTGCGTCAGAAGCCCAAAATAAACACATCGGGACCCTAAGAGCACAGCGGGGGCCGAAAATACAACTGGCCCTCCAAAGCGCAAAGAGTCTCACAAAAACGACAGGGCCTTAACACATGCGTTGCAGCCACAAATATATATACCGGGAGGTATGAAAAATACACCGGAAGCTCTCAAGGCACACAGGGGTCATGATAACGCACAATAGCCTGAAAAGGTGGCTGGGGCCGCAAAAGGCAACATGGTTCCAAAACAAACAAAAAGACCGGGCGCTAAATAAACACATCGGGATCTTCGAAAACGCCCCGACACGTCAAAAAAAATCCTCGGTGCACAAAAATGCAACAAACCCTAAAACGAGCAGGGGGTTCAAAAATGCTTTAGGCCACTAACAAAAATGGATTGGAGCCATAATGTACAATCATAGACCAAGAAAGACGCAACGGGTCCAAAAAAGAACGCTGAGGCTTGGCCTCGGTTCGGTATCTAATCTGGGAGGATAGCAGCAAAGATATGAAGTGCATCAAAGCTCAGCGGAAACCGCATTTCATAACTACCAGAAAATGTGAGAAGTAGGAAACTAATGATCGAATTTAATCAATCGACTTTTCGCAGCGAACGCCCATACGAATCATTCCATCACACCAAATATGGCGCAAGTCTATCAGGTGGCAGCAATTAGCAAAACGCAGAAGGCCTAGCAGAATCCATAGCATCGCACGAAGTGTGGCGAATGCACCGAATACGAAAAATGGGTGTGCACGTGCACTGACGTTGCCGTCGTGGCGACCGGGTGCTATGAACTGGAATGCCTGAAATTGTGAAGTTTTGTATTTTAAAGTGGTGGGTAATACATTTTACTTTGAAGTTATGGACCTAATACACCTTCGAAACCCTGCTCGTTTTAGGGCTTTGTTGTGTTTTTTTTTGTGCACCGAGTATTTTTTACTTGTCGGGGCGTTTTCGAAGATCCCGATGTGTTTCTTTAGCTCCCGGTCGTTTTGTACGTTTTGGAACCATGTTGCCTTTTGTGGCTCCAGCCTCTTTTCCAGGCCCTTGTGCGTTCTCATGGTTCCTGTGCGCCTTGCGAGCTTGCAGTGTATTTTTCTTAGAGCTCCCGGTATGTTTATTTAGGGATGCAACGCATGTTTAAGGCCCTATCGCTTTTTGGGAGACTCTGTGCGCTTTGGAGGGTTAGTTGTATTTTCTGGCACCGTCGTACTCTTAGGGTCCCGCTATGTATATTTGGGGCTTCTGACGCACATTTGTGGGGCCCCAGTATGATTTTGGGGCTTCGATGCGATTTTTTCTGGGTCCCAGCGCGACTTATCGCGCCCAGGCGCGTGGTTCCGGAGACCCAACGCCAGCTTTCTGGGCTCAACGCGATTTGTGTGGATCTTTTCTGTTTTTTTTAAAGTCCGAATCCCGGCCTCATTTTTCGAACCTCTGGCGTCATGTTTTTGTATCCCACCTCGATTTTTCGAGATCCGGTATGCTTTTCGGTGTCATACGCAATTTTTGAAGGCATCTGGAAAAAATGTTCGGTGCAACAGAGCCATTTTCCTGACCCGGACATTTATTTGTTGGAATCTCTCCTTTTTTGGAGGGCTCCAGCTTGATTTTTGGATACCGATCCGGTTTTATGGTATAGGTGTAATTTCAGCAGTGTGAGGTAACTTATCAAGGGATACCAAAAGAAAACCTAAGAACTGAGTGGTGGAGTTAGGGTTGAAATCCGAGCAATCAGAAACCATAGTGGTAGACTAGGCCCCTCCACAGGACAATTTAGTTGATGACTAATTATATTATTTCGAAATGTACCCTTTGACAAAATAGCGGTCGAAATCCAAGGACTTTTTAATGGCCGTAGGTGCCCCCCCCCCCCTGCAAATCCGTTTGCCCCCTCCTGCTTGACGCAAATATAGGTACTCCACTGGTCCCTCAATAATTTTCCGAAACATACGCCCATGGGGAAACGCCAACATTGAGGGGACAAATTACCCCTCATAAGCATACAATACAACATCCATGCCCCATATAAAATGGGATGAATGATGTTTTTAAATGCATTTTCTTCCAACAAACTTCTTTTCTGTTATTACAGCCTGCATGATTAGAGCTTCCCAGCTTCCTTACCTTCTCAACCTCATTTACAAAACGGTACAGCTTGGATTGGAGTTTGAAGGCTTGGATTATGTATGTACTGACATTGTTGCATTGTTGCATTGTCATTTATGCATTGCTGTTCAATGCTTGTTCTTGCCGTGAATTTATTCGCTGAGGATATATTTTAGCTCGTGTGACAGTTGCCTTGCAGCCAGCACCAAATGTTATAAAAATAAATAAAGTCCTAAGATGGCGCTCAGAAAACCAATGCAATCCACTTCTCGTTGTCACCTTTGCGAAATTGTCGTCCTTGGACTGAGAAATGGTCGTTCAAGCTTTGCTTATGACATCAAGCTGGTGGGAATAAATAACAGTAGTGATGAATCTAGCTATATTCAGTTAGACTTGGATGACTTAAAAGTGGGTTTATCAATGGCAGATATCTGCAAGATATGCTTAGCACCAGCCCCGCCAGCTCGCTGCAATCTAGAGACCAGCGGGAAGATTCGAGAAAGCATTGAGACGATGGTTTGTTTTGGCACTTATGTATGTATCCAAATATTACTTATTTATACCCTGGTATGGCCCAGTTTTCAGCGAAAATGATTAGTGCTATTGCGTTTTGAGTAAATGATGCACCATGCCAAGAACAAAAAAACGAATATGAAATCATGTTCCCCATCCTCGAACCATAGTATAAGAGCCTAAAAACAATATGAGACCCTAACACAATGGAGGCCCCCTTTCGGGGAACAGGAGGCCCCCTTTCGACCTTGCCCCCCCTGGAAGGATTTCGTGGCGACGCCACTGCACACACACACCCATCTACACATCCACGCACCTACACACACACACAAACACACACGCACGCACAAACCTACACACACACACAAACACACATACACACGCAACATGGGCATCGGATGAAAATGGACGACGTGCGCCGCCTCGGACGGGTGGGTGGGTCTCCGTGGCGATGTGCTGGCCGCCGGCGCGGCGGTCGCCTGAGAACAAACGGCCAAGATGACCCGAGCGGAATCATCTGCCCGGCTGCAGCAAACGGCTGCCTGATCTGCAGCGGTGACGTCAGCGATCTGCAGTGGTGACGTCAACGGTCTGCAATAGTGATGCCAGCGCGGCGCGACTCTCTTCGTGCAGGTCCAGTCGCGCGTCGAAGTCGCGTGTTCGTCCAGTCGCGCGTCGAAACGGTGCGCTCAGCGTCGAGCCGGAGTGGCCGATGGCACTCATGCGCAATGGACACTGGGTACGGATTACAATGTTCCTCACATCCCCTCGCTCCACGTCTTATACCAGCACACATATATATCTGCACATCACCACACAGCCGGAAACAGCCGATACCACCACAAGGTGGCAGGCTGGTCAAACCCAACAACACACACACACACACACACGCAGGCTGGCCAAATTCAACCACACACACGCACGTACGCAAGCACGCACGCACGCACGCACGCACGCACGCACACGCACGCGCGCACACACACGCACACGCACACGCACACGCACACACACATACACACACACGGACGCATGATGACGAACAGGGGACGGCGGGCAGCAGCGGTGCCAATAGGCGGCGAGGTACCGGCCAACGAGTCCAGGGTCGGCCTATAACACTGGTGGGTAACCGCCCATGGGCTGGTCCACTGTCAGTGGGCGGTGACTGACCCGTGCCGTGCCAATAGCGCTCTCGCGTGTACACAACGCACAGTGAAGCCCCCGACAGGCGACAATGCAGCACTGGTCCAGCGAAAATGGCCTCTAATGGGAAATCCTGGCAGCCTCGCGCCGACACGCGCCACACCAACTTTCGGTGGCTACACTGGGAGAGACGCGGACCGTACGCCGACGACTTCCAAACGGCCAGTCGAGCAGATCGTTAGAGAATTTGAGACCCGCACTCGGCTGGTGCGGCGCAGAGGCGGAGGACGACGCGGCGCGGATCAGCCGACTGCGGCGACCTCGGCTGGCGCAGGCCGAGCGCGGTGCGCCACCTTCGGACCGACGCGGACGCCCGCTCGCCGGGGCGCCGATGACCGCTCACCGCTCACCGCTCACCGCTCGCCGCTCGCCGCTCGCCTCTGGCCAAAACGCGCGCCGCCCGCTGCGACGGGCCGCAGCGGCGCGGCGATTTCGCAGAAGCTCGGCGTGCGTCACGCCGGCAGGAAGAGAGCTATTGATCGGCCGGCCAGCTGCAGCTGTGCCCACCCGTGCCGTCTGCACTGCACCCGCGCGGGCCCGGCGGCGCGCCGTGAATCGCAGCGGTTCGACCACCGACCGGCGCCGACAGTCGGCACACAATCGGGCTGGACGCCACCATTCCGGACACAGTTGATCAGGACACAGGCGAGGTGTCGCGCGCTCGACCAAGCAGGCTCGGAGCTGTGGTGGCAGCTGTGGCCGCCTCGGGCGATGCAGTGTGCGAGCACGCGACACGTTGTTGGGCAGTGGCGCGCTCAGGCAGCCGCCGGTGGGTGGGTGGGGGACCCGCCGGCCATGTCCCGTGCGGGCAGAACGCAGGAAGTGTGGCCACAAGTAACACGAGTAGGCATGCTTGCTGCTGGCATGGCTGCTACACTGTTGGTGAATGTTCGCACCAGCATGCGAAACGAAACTTCAGTTGCGCTTTGTGTTTATTTTCCTTTGCGTGTTCTTGCCACGCCGTGGCTGTGATTCACGATTTGCATTTTTATTCGGAATACCTTCCGAGGGAGGAAACAGAGACACGGGCTTGTTGACCCACAGGGCGCATGGTCCCGGGGGACATGGGACACTCCTGATTAGTCTTGCCGCGAGGCTGTTGCACGCTGTCGGGAACATAGGTACCGGGTCAAAGGGTTTTCCTACGTGCGGAGCTTCCAGAGCAGCCCGCGACAAGTAACTAGAACTGCAGTCCACGTGATGGGAAGCTGTCGTTGGCCACGCCTACCACTCTGTCTATGCTCGGCTTGGTGCCATTACCGATGATTTCTCGAATTCTTTTTCAGCGAGTTTACATGGTCCGTATTGGCAAACTGGCGGTTTTAAGCAGAAGCCACACTTGTACAGACGTACACGCGTAGGAGCGTGGGGACCATGGACATCCCCATGTCCATGGACCATGGACGTTCTAACGCCATGCACACATGGCAGACATTGAGGTCCACTTGAAAGACACAATTTGTAAAAACAGTGTCCGCATTACTGAACGCACATTCACTCAAACATCCTGCAGAAAACATCAATATACCTGGCACGGCTGCTGAGTTGCTAAGCCAATTAAGCTACATCAATATAAATCATTCGAAAACGCTGCCATACCAGGCCCGCCGGCCCGCGCCAGGCCTCACTCGACCACGCTCTGGCCTGGCCACGCTCTGGACCCGCAGCCAGGCTCCCCCCGCCCCCCGCGCCGGGCGCCCCCCCCCGCCCCCCCCCCTCCTCGCCGCTGCCGCTCTCCCGCTGCCAGGCCTCGACTCCGGCCCACCGCGCAGCGGGCTGCCATCGCGACCACGCTGCCATACTCTGGACACGCTCTGGCCTGGCCACGCTCTGGACCCGCTGCCAGGCCTCGACTCCGGCCCACCGCGCAGCGGGCTGCCATCGCGACCCCCAAATGCCCCCTCTCTGCCCCCGCCCCGGCGCCTCCCCCCGGCCCCCCGGGGGGGGGGCTGCCATCGCGACCTTGACCGGTTATTCGCGTGGCGATTTACGACGGTCCGACGCAGCCGAAGACGAATTATGGACGCCCACGGACGCCCACGGACGCCGACGGACGCCAATGGACGTTTTGTGGCGCATGGTGCTAGCGGCGTCGCCACTGTACAAAATGATACAAACAGCACAATAATGCAAACGTGACTTGCGAGAGAATCGGCACAAATAGGAATTAATAACTGTAGTTGGATAGTGTGACGCATAAGTGCGGGCCGCGGCTGGGATCTGATGCTCCTCGTCGGACTGCGGCATTTCACGAACCTCAAGAGGAAAGGGAATCGCATCGCTCCGTCTTTTCTTGATTTGCTTTTGTCAGTCTCCATTTCGCATGTGTCCTACTTTAGCTCCTGTGGCGGCGCATGAAAAAGAAGTAACATAAAATTGCCATTCCCCAACTCCGAGGTCATCAAGTGGGCCGCGAAGTAGCCAGGCAAGGTCAGCAATGTGCCTTAGGATCTGTCGGATGACGCCAGCACCATACAAGGCAGGCGACGCAATTCTGCAACCGCCAGGATCGCCGGTGGAGTTTTTCGTAGAATGTGTTTGCTAAACTATGACGTCACGAAACGTGACGACACCGAATGCAATGGGCAGTACGATGCGTATCCGATAACGTTGAAGTATCTCCGTTGAACGTTGAACGTTGAACGTTGAACAACGGTAGCTGTCGGACAGATCTTGACGAATCAAATGGCGGGACTGAGCAGTGACAACTGATAGTTGAATGCTGCGGAGTGCCGCGGAAGGAAATGCAGGACATGAAAACTCCGTCCACGCATGGTGTCGAACAAACCTACATCTGGCGTCGGATTCCACTGGAGCTTTCATCCCCACCATTTCACTGGGGTTTTCATCCAGTTTCACGCAGTTTCCAGTTTCACCCAGTTTCCGCTGGGGTTTTCATCACCACAATCGCGCGGCGCCGCGAAGCGAGCAACACAGCTCGCGACTGGCTCGCGTCCAGTCGCGGACGTCAGACCGCTCGGCAGCTTCGTCCACAGTCGATCTGGCGGGACGGGCTGCCACAGGTGCTGCCGCCGTTCTCGGACAGTCCGGCCGCCCGTGCGTCGGAAGCCGTGCCGACAGAGACGATCGACATTAGACACACGCACTGTGGCATGTGCCTACCAACCGGCCCCAGCCACTCCTTCGCCCCGAACTGACGAACCGATGCAGCTGACACCCGGGCAGTGCGGACGGGGTTCGCGTGAGCAGACGATCAGCGAAATGCTTAGTCGCACGGGGAGCGGGTCTCGCCCACACAAGTTCAAAAGTCTTAGCATTCGCCAAAGGTACTGCGACGACTCTTAGAGTCAGTCTTCACGTTTTCACGTCACGGCTCTTCTGGCAAATTCTGCGATGGCTCTTAGAGTGGAGCAAATTGTCGATCACTATAACAGTCAGATGGATAAAGTGCAATCAATGCGCACATGCATTATTCCAATACGTATCACCAAAAGAGTGATGTGAGCGTACCAAATGATGATCATTGGGGTTTTAGGGTGCGTGAACCCATGTGGGTTATATTGCACCCACAACAAACGTGAGCGTACCAAACAAATGACAATCAACAGTCTACTACTAAAGCATTTAAGCTCAGGATATCGTTGCAAGAGTATTCTGCGCGCATTCCACACGAGAACCTCCCTGTCTCTTTGGCGACAGGGAAGTAAGGAATACGGAGAATACGGGGAATTACCCAAGACTCTCCGACATGGAATTTTCTTCTGGCATCTGGCATAGGGTTTGCACCGAAGACACCACCGATATGTCTTTGCACAGGGTCTTCACTGTTTGGTGAGCACTCCAATAAATGGGATTTTGTCGTGACACCATACGGGTCAGCCCCCAAACGCGTTTCTAGTCGGCGTCCGCTTTAGCATTGCTTGGCAATCCGAGCGATACGCCGGGCTCGGCGTGAAGCTTCCCTCCCCATCTAGATGCGTCATAAAAGGAGCCAATATTCCTGATCGTGTGTCTGGCACGCCTCCAACAGAGCAGTCGGCCGACTGGGAGCGCGTGACCTTTGTCACGCCTCGCGTCACGTCGGGACCACACAAAAACAGCGCAGCAACTGCAGCCGCATCTGATCGGTGGGGCCACTCGACCGACCTCCTCGCGTCACGTCGGGACCACACAAAAACAGCGCAGCAACTGCAGCCGCATCTGATCGGAGGGGCCACCCGACCGACCTCCTCCAAACATTTGTCACGCCTCGCGTCACGTCGGGACCACACAAAAACAGAGCAGCAACTGCAGCCGCATCTGATCGGAGGGGCCACCCGACCGACCTCCTCCAAACATTTGTCCATCGACTCGCAACATGCAACAAAGTTCATAAAGTGGCTTAATAAGAGCCACATGGGGTCATATGAGTTAAGCCTATCTAGAAAAGATACTAGAAAAGTACATGCTCACACCCCAATCAATCCATTATCTCAAGTTCCAAGGGAACTAAATATCCCAGCCTATCTAGCACCATTCACCTAATATTGCCTAACACACTCCTCAACAATTCCAAACTCCTCCAACCATGTCCCATTGTGCTACCATAGACAATCTCATCAGCATCACATAACATGTCACGACCATACCAGGTCGCATGCAATGCCATCGGCCGTTGTAAATGTAGTCACCTAAGGTCTAAATTGTGACCTTCAAATGTCTACAAATACACGGAGGGGCGTTCTAGCTAACTTCGGGCCATAAACTTACCCTACCGATTGACCTAGGGTCATCGTGTTCAAAACGACTCATAAAGTTGAGTGGTCCAGTCCGCTGGTGGATGTTTGCAGATGAGACGTGAGGTTGCAGATATCAGAGACGACTGCAATGCTCCTGCACACGGCTACCGGTACTTAAAGGTCATAATGTTGACCTAAGGTCACCATATTCAACCCGGATGACGACACCGCACGCTGCGGATCGGTTCGTGAAGGTTGGAGGACACCGTACGTGTGGCTTCACAGGTCGGCGCATCGTTGGATCTGTACCTCGCAATCCTGGATGTGGAGAGGAAAATGTGTGGGTAATCGAATACGGCGAGGACGTTTTTCTTCCCATCTGTGACATCAGAATCTTAGTACGCACCTTCCGGTTCATGTTGAGTATTTTATCACAGATCAGCTCATTGTCAAACGGCACCATCCAATCTCCACACGAGAAGAAATGGAAGGATGATTATTTGGACAGGCTAACGCCCCGGATGCCAACAATCAAGCAGGGCCGATTGTTCCCACCCTGGGTTGAAGTCGACTGCAGAGACCGTGGCGTGGCGTTCGGCTTGGTCCCGCGCCGCGATATGCCTCCAGCCTGCTCGCGATCGCGACAAATAGCTCAACGTCGAGGCGGCAAATAGCGCGGCAAATAGCGCGATCGCGACAAATAGCGCGACGTCGGCCGCAGCGAGCAATCGCCGAGCGCGGCGCGAAGCAGAGTCGACAGTCTTCCTGCCCTTAGCAGAGGCAAAGTCGCGTCAAGGAAACGACTGACTGGTTGGTTATTGGTTTTACGACACGTCGACCGTTGAGTCATGTAGCGTCGCCAATCTCTCACGCCGATTGGTCGCGGGCGAAGAGTAGCGACAGGTGAGACTCGAACCCACAACCTTTCGATTGTGAGACGAGCATCTTACCCCTAGACCACTCGTCCCCAAAGGTAAGGACTGCGTTAAACCGGCTTATGTGGCATCCGATATCAGGCAATCACGAAAGGAAAGTAGGGGAACGCCGGTAGATAAGACAAGTGGTGTATGGGATGGGGTGCATACATGCCATTCAGTACATACAGGAAATACAAGACATACAGGCATTCATACATTTATGCGGAAGAACATTTGGAGGGTGGCCAGCATCACTGCCCCAGAGCAGGTTCCGCTAGCCACCCACCACATGAAAGCGAAGCGGATGTCCGTCGCCCAGGGCCAGCCGTGGGCGACGGACACAACCTTGGGTGTGTTGATGTGTGCTTAAGTTAAAAGGAGTCGACAGTCCATTGTTGCCGCTGGCAATCGTCTGCCGCGTCCCGACTCGCTCACGGCGGCCAACTCAAACACGCCGCGGCTGCGACAGATGCGGCTCATCAGAGACAGATACGCCGCGGCTGCGACAGGTGCAGCTCATTACAGACAGATACGCCGCGGCTGCACGATCGGCTCATCAGAACAGATACGCCGCGGATGCACGTGCGGCCATCAGAACAGATACCCGCGGCGCCGGGCACCATTACAGACAATACCCGCGGCGCGACAGGTGCAGCTCATTACAGACAGATACGCCGCGGCTGCGACAATGCGGCTCATCAGAACAGATACGCCGCGGCGCACGTGCGGCTCATCAGAACAGATACCCGCGGCTGCGACGGTGCAGCTCATTACAGACAATACGCCGCGGCGCGACAGGTGCAGCTCATTACAGACAGATACGCCGCGGCTGCGACGATGCGGCTCATCAGAACAATACGCCGTGGCTGCGACAGATGCGGCCATCAGACAGGACGCCGCGGCTGCGACAGGTGCAGCCATTACAGCAATACGCCGCGGCTGCGACGGTGCGGCTCATCAGACGATACGCCGCGGCGCGACTGCGCCATCGGACAGATACGCCGTGGCGCACGATGCGGCTCATCAGAGACAGATACGCCGCGGCTGCGACAGGTGCAGCTCATTACAGACAGATACGCCGCGGCTGCGACAGGTGCGGCTCATCAGAGACAGATACGCCGCGGCTGCGACAGATGCGGCTCGCCAGAGACAGATACGCCGCGGCAGAGACAGGAGGGATCGGCCGGATATCTGCCAGTGAGTGACGACGGCAGAGTGGCTGGCAGTATCGGGAGAATCTAGTTCTGGCGCAAAGGCATACACGGGTTGGGCACATTTAATTTGGGCGCGAAAGTATACGCAGATGAAGGCAACATTTAGTGTTGGAGCGAAGGTGTGCGTGGACGAAGGTCACATCTAATTTTGGCGCGAAGTTGTACGCAGATGAACGTCACATCTAAGTTAGGCCCGAAGGTGTACGCAGATGAACGTCGCATTTAATTTAGGCGCGAAGGTGTACGCAGATGAACGTCACATCTAATTTAGGCGCGAAGGTGTACGCAGATGAACGTCACATCTAATTTAGGCGTGAAGGTGTACGCAGATGAACGTCACATCTAATTCAGGCGCGAAGGTGTACGCAGATGAACGTCACATCTAATTTAGGCGTGAAGGTGTACGCAGATGAACGTCACATCTAATTCAGGCGCGAAGGTGTACGCAGATGAAGATCACGTCTGACTTTGGCGTGAAGGTGCACGCAGATAAACCACGAATGGTGTGGCCAGTTGGTTAGGAAGCTTGTTAGGACAAGGCGGACTTAAAATCATGAGTATCGGCTGCGTGAAGTCTGTGTTGCACCTACACCAGATGTCCTTGATCGTACACGGCGGACGCACCCAGCCCGAAGAGAGGCTTCCGGTGGTGGCTTAAGCAATGCAAGGTGTAATCTACTATTTGGAATTTATTGGGTACACGAAGGCAGTCTGTCACGATGGCGGATCAATTATTTACGCCGACGATACACCCGATGCAACAACCAATCGTCACAACTAGTGTAACATAAGTCATGGTGGGCTGTAACACGTAGCATGGTTTCATGTTCAAGAAGGTCACATGAATAGAAAACGTCGGCGACATTCATGCACATCGTAGTCATAGCCAACTGTGAAGCCACCGCTCTGGTGGTATGCCATTGCCATGTGCCGCATTTATCAGGGTGGTATGCTATTGTCATGTGCAGCAGCCATTATGGTGGTATGCTATTGCCATGTGCAGCATTTATTAGGGCGGTATGTTTTTGTCACGGGCAGCAGCCATTATGGTGGTTTGTGGTTGTCATGTGCGAAAGGAAAGAACCAAACAAGGGCCTGCAAATATCTCAATTCCTCACTATTTTCAGAATCACTCCATCAGCAAGGTCATCTGCCGCTGGTCGTGTTCGGAACTAAATTGGCAATAAGAGCTCAGACACACTTTGTGTGTAATTCTCAAAAGCCAAGAACATTTATGGGATGGTCCCAGGGCTATCTGGACAAGATAGAGTCGCAGAGCAATAAGCGGAACTTCTAAGTGGGAGGTAATAAGAAATCCTAAATAAGAAATCATGAAAGCGTCGCATTGCATTCGATCAGCGTGGAGGCTTCAGGGACATTTTAGCGAAGCTGAGTTGAGGAGCTGAGAGAAGAGTTGACATAGTTATTTCCCAGCGTTGTATATTATATATATATATATATATATATATATATATATATATATAATATATATATATAATTATATAATAAAATATATAATTATATAAAAAAAAGTAGCAGATGGGGTAAAAAAATGTGTCTGTGGAGTCCATTTGGCTTGATGTTGCTGTGGGAAGAGGCAACAGCAATAAACTGAGGATTGGAGCTTTGTATCGATCAGGAACTTTGCCACATTCTCAGCAACTGGAGCTCGATAAGGTGATTTGTGAGGAAATCAGTAGAAACTTTCAGAGGAAATGCCTTATTCTTGGTGACTTTAATCTAAAAGGATATGAAAATGTTGGTGTTGGCTCCCCATCATGTAAACTGTTTAGGAAATGCCTTGAAGAGGACTTGTTCTTACACCAGTTTGTAATGGAACCAACCAGGCAGGGCTCATTCTTGGACCTTGTCTTCTCAGATTTAAGTGATTTAGTTCAAGACTTGACTGTAGGAGAAACTCTGGGAAGAAGTAACCATAACATAGTGAGATTTAAGGTACAAATAGCAGGGACAATCAAGGATAACTTGGCAAAGATTCCAAATTTTAACAGGGCAGACTTTGACTCCATGAGAGAGGCTTTAAGTGCCGTACAATGGAAATAATATTTTTTTATTTAAATGCCTGTGAAATGTGGGAAACGTTCAAATCTTACTTCAGGGAAATTCAGATTAGACATGTTCCCCAAAAGCAAAGGCGCAAAAGAAGGGGTAGGAAAGCCAGCATGGCTTACACCAGATTTGAGGCGGTCAATTAAGGCTAAGAAAGATGCATTTGGAGTATTTAAGGAAGCTTCAAATATCGTAAGTCTAAGGTCGTATCAAAAAGCTAGAGATGCTGTGAAGCAGAAAACCAGAGCAGCAAGGTGGGCAAAAGAATTGGATTTGGCTAGGAACTGTAATGGGGACAGTAAAAAGTTCTTTAGTTTCTACAAGCTAAGTAAAGTTTCAAGCACAATTGGTCCACTGGAAGTAAATGGGACTATATGGAGTGAGGATGGTGAGATGGTTGAGGAGCTGAGCAAGCAGTTGAAATCAGTGTTTACAGTGGAGGATGTGACAAATTTGCCAACCGTGAACCACAGTTCAGTGACAGGTGATCAGATACACAATGTTGATTTCATTGATAGTGATGTTGTTTTCAATTATATCCGAAAAATAAAGCCAAACAAGGCAGCAGGACCTGATGGAATTTATGCTAGGGTATTGCGGGAAGCTGAAAAGGAACTGGCTAAGTATAAAAAATATTATACTTAGTAAAATATTTTGTAGATCAGTTTCACAAAATGAAATTCCAACAGATTGGAAAAGGGCAAATGTAGTTCCTATTTTCAAGAAAGGAGAAAGAGGGAAAGTTGAAAATTATAGGCCAGTAAGCCTCACATCCCTAGTCTGCAAGGTACTCGAATCAATTATCAAAGATAGAATAGTTAGTTTTCTGGAAGGAAACAGATTGATTCAAGATACTCAACATGGGTTTAGAACAGGGAGATCGTGTCTCACAAATCTATTGGACTTTTTAAATTTTGCTACAGAACAATTTGATCAGGGAAATCAGGTTGATGTAGCATATCTTGACTTTAGTAAGGCCTTTGACAAGGTACCCCATAAACGGTTAATGATGCAGCTTCAGGTCCATGGCATTGCAGGTAGCATCCTAAAATGGATTGAGTTGTGGCTTTCAGATAGACAGCAGAGAGTGATGCTTAATGGTACAAAGTCATCATGGCAATATTTTCTTAGGGAAGTCCCTCAGGGGTCGGTATGGGGCCACTGTTGTTCATTATATTTGTGAATAGCATTGAATGTGGCCTAAGCAGTAAGGTTTTGAAATTTGCGGATGATTTGAAGATCTTTAGGGCAATAACAGGGCACAATGAGCAGGTTTTGCTGCAGAACGACTTAGACGAGCTTGTGAAGTGGTCCGAAAAATGGCAAATGAAGTTTAATTTTGATAAGTGCATAGTCATGCATGTAGGTAGGCAGCATATGAAGGCGCCATACTTGATGGATGGCCAAGTACTATCTGTGACTCAGCAGTAGAAGGACTTAGGTGTTATTTTGAACACAAAATTGGGGGCATCAGAACAGACCAAAGAAGCCAGGAAGAAGGCACTAAGAATGCTTGGGGCGATACAGAGGAATGTGTCATACAAAAGTGAGGAGGTCATCAGGAAGCTTTACTGTGCATATGTCAGGCCACATTTGGAATACTGTGTCCAAGCTTGGTCCCCTAGTTATGAGAAAGATTGTTGGCTTTTAGAGAGAGTACAAAAGAGGGCAACAAAAATGGTTAATGGTATAGGCAACCTGGCATATGAGGAAAGATTGAAGAAATTGAATATGTTTTCACTTAGATATAGAAGGCTGAGAGGAGATCTCATGGAGGTTTTTAAATTTGTTCATGGTCAGGAACAGGGATATCTCAGATAAATTTTTGAATTTAACAGAAATGATGCAATTAGAGGTCATCAATTCAAAATTAAAGTTAATCACAGCAGGACAAGGTTAAGACAGTCTTTCTTCACCAACAGGGTAGTAGAACACTGGAACCAGCTGCCAGGAACAATTGTCAGTAGCAACACACTGAACATCTATAAAAACGGCATAGACAATCATTATAAGAATAGGGGGCTTGTTTTTCTGTATTCCAGGGAGGGTTGATTGACAGATTTGGTGGGCAAGTGGTTCAGTGTACAAAGTGCAAACAAGAAGGGCCCTTGTGGCTCATAGTTGCACTGATCTTTTTATGTCTTTATGTCTTTATGTCTTTATAATTGCCCCGAATATGACGCAGCAACATATAAGCTGACGCACAGGCAGAATATGACTAACACTCCGAACGCGGAAAACCAGATTGTATCGGACGTCGGGCAGACTCTGTTTTCGCCTCGGCGGCCTGGAGCGCACGCATGGACTCTGGCCGGTGTCACCACGCGGCCCCGGACGCAGGTCCGGCCGCCACCGCGGGCGAAAAGCGATCCGCACAGTGAGCCACTGGTCACCGGGCGGGGAAAAGCAGCCCGGTCTCGGCCGCTGTCCGGGACGCTATCCTCTCCGGAAATCATCTCCTGCTTTTGTTCGCTTGCTGGTGGAAGGGTGAATGGTGCTGTCTGACAATCACTGCATACGTGTTTATCTGTGATACAAATGCCAGAACTCAATGGAACGTACAAAAGTGAATTTCTGAGGTCACACAAGACGGCAAATTATCCTCTCCGAATTGGGTGACCCAATAATTTGTATCTCCAAGCTAAGGAATTTAAAGCATAAATCCGACCTTGGAAATGACCAGCACCCAGTGACCAGTGACTAGTGATCGGTGACCAGTGACCAGTGATCGGTGCCCAGTGACCAGTGATCGGTGCCCAGTGACCAGTGACCAGTGCTCCTCATACGGCCACACTCGCTGTCACCAGCTGAGCTGCCGGCCAGTCAGCGGCTCGCCTGTTTACACCTCGTCCTCGGCGCCGGCTGCTGCATCAGCATCCTGACCTCTGGACGGCAGCAACTGTGCGCGGACAGTCCGAGCAGTGCGCGTGAGACGAGTGTGACGAGTGCTGAGGTGCCTCACCGTCTGTCGGCCCGACGCCGAGGTTTCGGCTGACCCGGCCACGCACGAGCAGCAGTGACGCCAGTGACGGCCAGATGCTGGAGCTGCACATCGCCACATGCATCGTGCACGAATGGTGAGCGATGAGGAAGGTGGCAATGCCACGGAGCACGGAGGGCAGACAGGCACTGGTGCAGACAGGGGATGGGCAAAAAGGGCAGGGAAGGGCAAAAGGAGGA
>JAOTOM010001911.1:0-83857 GCA_034440615.1 Ashinkailepas kermadecensis | reverse complement strand
AAGTTCGCACCAATGACCAATAGGACCGTAATAGCTCATGAACTGTTTACCGATGAACATGAACCGCTTGCATGAACTGTGTGTCAATTTTAGCTGGGCGAAGTGAGGCGTGTTAGTGTGCGCGCTGATACAGATTGTGCTGATTAGCTTTATCGAAATGGGAGATCATGAGCCTGAACTGGAATTCTGACAAGGTATATGATGATCTGCAGATTTGTACATCATCACATTGCATTGCATTATAATACTGAACTGCAACACATTATTGTATTGCATTGCATTGTGTAATTATGCTACTATATTTTATTACACCGATGTAGACGGCTAAATGAATCAAATTCGATTCATTTCGAGCTCAGCATGTGTAAATGGATGCGTCCACGTTAAATTTGTTCTCAAGCAGTTCAAGATGAATGCACTTACTCAGTCAGTGAGGTTCATCTTTTTGTTTCCAGAATTTGGGGTTCGATTGGTTTGGTTTGGTTATTTGGGTTTAGGGGCGCATCGACTGCGTTGGTCATACAGGAATGTGTGGTTTGAAAGGCCAGAATGTTAATATTACAGTGATTTGCGGTGATAGAAAACCATTCAGTGTTGTCGGCGAAATATGATCCTACATCTTTTATATGCTGATATGGATGCAGAAATATATTGCATGAGGTGAAAATATGCATAGTCCTTTTCTTCTTACAAATGACGATCCAGGACTTCACAAATCACACTTCGTCGCTTCTGAATTTCTAAAACAGCATTATGACTGTCTCAAAGGTCAAACTAGGTCACGTTACCTTATGTCAAAAGCTCACGATTTAAACAAAAACGTGTGAACAAAAATTCCGAAATTGGCACAAGATTCAGTAGATCATGACGTGTTCAGCGATATATAGCTTCGTGCAACTCGTGTTACTCTTCATTTTGAGTTCCAGGCCTCCAAAAACCAAGATGACCTCTCAAAAATGTTCGAGGCTATAACTCCGTAACCGTTGCTACGATCTTTCTCAAAATTGCACAGCTGGATTATAGAGACAAGCTAACCCTATACAAATATTCTCACCGAAATATGAAGTGTAGAGTGATATTTTCGACCCTTCACTTTTCGATTTGTCGTGGAATGGGTCAACTACCACGATTCGGAGATATTTCTGCCATTTATGTTCAACCCTTGAACCCACAGAGTTAGAAAACTTGTGCAACACAACACTCAAGATCAGTGGTTAACATGCTTATCCCATCACGTGCCACGAACGTCAAAATGCTTGTATTTCAGTAACATACCGTTCTAAACAATATTAAAACATTCCACGATAAACTATCTGAAAAACAACCATGCATGCCTAATTTAGAACGGATATATTGGGTTGTATGGGCAAAACCTTTTCTTTTTGCTTTCAAAGGATAAGAAATCGGACTTCTTTTCTGCGCTTTTTAAAAACGCATTGCGCTGTCCCGGAAGTTAAAGTAGGTCACGATGTACGATTTTAAATAGCCCGTAAACGAAAAATCCGAAATAGCCAAACGATACAGTGGATTATTGAGTTCAGCGATATATACTTTCGCACAATTCGGTTTGGTCTTCATTGTCTTAAGGCCCTGGAAACAGAGCCTTGTTAGGTGACATCTCAGAAATGCCCGAGGCTATAACTCCCTGACCGTTGATCTGATCTTTCTAAAAATGGCACCGCTGGATTCGGCGCATCAGATAACCCCACAGAAATATTTTCATAAAAATATAAAATATTGGGTGCAATGCTCTTTTCGATTTGTTGTGGAATGAGCCAGGTGGCATATGACCGAACACATCCAGCCGGTGACACGTCACCGACCACACCCAGTCGGAGACACTTCACCGACCACACCCAGTCGGCGTCACGTCACCGACCACATTCAGTCCGCGACACGTCACCGACCACACCCAGTCGGCGACAACGTCACCGACCACACCCAGTCGGCGGCACGTCACCGACCACATCCAGTCGGTGGCACGTCACCGACCACACCCAGTCGGTGACACGTCACAGACTACACCCAGTCACCGAACACGCCCAGTCGGCGACACGTCGCCGACCACATTCAGTCAGCGGCACGTCACCGACCACACCCAGTCGGCGACACGTCCCGATCACGCCCAGTCGGCGACACCAAATGCTGTCCCCACTTTGCAGGCATTTCTGTTGTCGGGGGACGATATAATGGAGGCACACAATATAAATACACGAGTTTCCCAGATTGCATGTTTTGGCTCGCTATATTGATTTTTGTTAAGGGCGCGCCGACTGCAGGGTCATTTGGCGCCCATAATACGGGCTAGCTATAGCGACCCCGTATATGCGCATGTACACAGAAACAACAATCATAATGCTTAGCACTCACAGCAATTAGATTACAATTGCAACTGAAATTATGATTAAGTTAATAACACTTTCGCACAGCAGAGAAAATATTGTAAAGAAAAGAGCTCATAAGCTATAGGACTCGTCCAATTTAATCGCACATGGCTCGAGACTTGGGGTGGGGGGATACGTGCAGAATGAAGCCATCAGATGCTTCCCTGTTCGAGACCCATTGAAAAAGATCTCGAGGCGTAGCATAGACAACATAGGACTCAAGTCTTTGACAGTCTATTAGTTATGCACTACAACTTTACACATCGCAGCGGAACGGAGTTACTACAGCACACCACAACCATCATGCTGGATGGGTTGGTATACCGTATGCATCTGCGTTATACTAATATTAGCATGAATTGGCGTTATACTAATACCCACAATGGTTGGCATTATACCGGAATGGGTCAACACATACCTCAATATGTCGGCACTTGATACATATTGGTATGCGGCGGCACTGGGTGGATACCGGCATGTGCCCATGCACCAGGCCAACAACAAACACAGAGCAGCTCGTGCTTTGCCGATGTGGTTATTGCTCCGCACCTCAGCCCATAATAGACAACGTGCTTTGTGCCTCTATCACGGCGATGTTCCAAGGGGAACAAGGGCCCGGTACCTACCAATAGGGAGGTCGTCACACAGATGAGCAGCACTAAGACCAGTGGAGGTCGCCACTCGTCACACAGGGGAGGGGCACCAACACAAGTGGGGGTCGTCACATCGGGTAGGAGCACCAACACCCATGGGGGTCATCACACAGGGGAGGGGCACCAACACCCGTGGGGGTCGTCACACAGTGGAGGGGCACCAACACAAGTTGGGGTCGTCAAACGGGGGAGGGGCACCAACACCCGTGGGGGTCGTTACACAGGGGAGGGGCACGAACACAAGTGGGGGTCGTCAAACGGGGGAGGGGCATCAACACCCGTGGAGGTCTTCACACAGGGGAGGGGCACAAACACAAGTGGGGTCGTCACACAGGGGAGGGGCACCAACACAAGTGGGGGTTGTCACACAGGGGAGCGACGCCAACAAACGTAGGGTCCGTCACGCAAGGAAGCGACACCAACACCCGTGGGGGTTGTCACACAGGGAGAGCGATACCGACACCCACAAGGGGTCATCACACGGGGAAGCGACGCCAACATCAGTGTGGGTCGTCACACAGGGAGAGCGGTACCGACACCAGCTCAATCGCCACGACGGTGGCCGAGACTGACCGCTCTGGGGAAGCGCTTCTCGGGCGGCGACTTGATGAGCCAGCCCTCATGGACGATCTCAGCGTCGTCCATGGCGGCAGGCTGTAAGCGTCGCTCAGGAGCCGCCGCCGGTGTCGGCGGCCACTCAAGGTGCATGCTTCATCCTGCCGCCACACAGACAGTCACACGCACGCCACCGCTGTAACCGAATACCGTCTCGCACAAACGGAGAGTGGCGGCCCACACAGCCGTGCAAACGGTGTATTTTCAACCAAAAACGTGATCCGCTACCTACCATAACAGTGACTGTGGTATGAACAGGGATTGATACAAATGGAAGGGTCGAAGGAGGTGACGCCACCCCATACTCGGCTCCAATTGGAATCATCTTCGAGCTGACATTGGAGGTGTTTCAGCGACATTGGGGCACTTGTATGTCTTTTCTGCGATTTTCTTTAAAACATGACAATTTTTGGAGCACTTGCAATACATTTTAGCGCCCTTGGAAAGTTTGCCATCGCCTTAAAACAAAAATTACTGATTCGCCCCAGGGTGTCAGTAAAACCCACAAAACATGACGCCCTGACTTGAGATTCAGACACGATCACTATCATTAGGTGGTTATGAGATAGGATTTCAAGAAAAGCAAAGCATCCGCATGCGTTGGTCATGGGTTGTTCGTGAATAACTCGTTACTTGTTTGTTTGTTTATTATTGGTATATTGACAACTAGCACCTACTCGATTATAGCCCAAGGTATCAAGAACAAAAAAAACACTCGACACATTACAGAAAACAAGCAATATACACAAATCATAGTAAAATTCATAGAAGTAATTATGCAATTAGCAACGACGATGTTGTATCCTGAAGCGAGTGGCACTCGGGTTATGTAAGCTTTTACATCAGATCTGAATTTATTGTAGGTGCAGCAACAGGGCTGCAAGGGTTTAGATAGTGGGCATGCAGACAAGTATTAGCTAAACATCCCTGTAGCAACACAAAAGGCCTCGTTTCACCGCTTCCACACTTGCATACAGGACATGTGACTGAAAGTTGTTCATTAGAATAGTGTGTCGGACCGGGATAAGCGGAGAGAAATTCCTGAGCAAAAGAGGCGGGTCTGTACAATTTAACAATATTTCGTGAATATGTAAACATATTCAAAGCTGCATATAAAAACCAGAAAATTGTCCCAGTCCTAAAAGGTCGTGATAGGCTAGAAAATGGGACTGCCGAAATCTGTTAATATGGCGGATGATCCACTGGAAAAATTTGCTTAATCCCATCAAACCTCTCTAGTTGTGACTTTACTACCACAAATAATAGACTCACCCTCTCTAAAAAAGACGGGATGATCCAAAATATGCAGCCAGAATATGCTGCGGTTTCATGCCTCAGGCCAGTCGGTTAAAAAAAAAATATTGGGAGTACCATTCATGAACGCAATGGGCAGGCTCAAATGGATTGGGAGTGGGCATACCACTTAGGGTCCTATGTTAAAAGTTTAAACTATTGGGGCGACACAGCCAACATTGAGGGGATGGGCAAGTGCCCTCCCAAAACATACAAAGCTATAACCCTGCTACCAGTTTTAGGAGAGAGAATCATCCACCCATCGCATTGCTTGCTCTGTTCACAACGAAACTTGTGGTCATGAATTGTTGGTTTAGTGTCCAGCCAAATACCGAAATCACGAACTGGCGATGTCCTGGAATTCATAAACGTATGTGGAAAACGACACCCGTCAGGAGCTTGCTTTGATTTCCAGCAGTCAGATATTTGTCCTCATGAATTGATTTCATCAGCTTCACAACGTAGAACTGTAGTAACCGTTACGTTTCCCTATACTCGATTCCTGGCACTTGCGTCATCACAATCTTGCCAGCAGATGTCATGTCCATCTGTCAGAATCATCCTTTGCAGGGAAGTTTCATATCATATTGCCAAATCGCTTGTCGTCATCAGGGGCTGTGACGTTTTCGCCTACTACCCTTCACTCTTCAGAAAATGAATTCCAGAACACTGAAAATGGAAGATATCTTCAAGCCCTGTGCCGTCCATTGCGTCGGAAGTTACGAAGCAACGAAGTGATACCGGACACTGCAATAAGGATTAAGCCCGAGTGAGTCTACCGATGTGCGACACCACCCAGTAGGCACCTTGGCCGACCCATGAAACGACGCTGACCGATCCAATGCCTCGCGTGCAAGCGGCACAATGTGTTGCACAATCCTAATGGGACAGTGTACAACATTTCACAGCACGAATGCACAATCCTCATTGAATCTTGAATGCAGTCTGCACTAACTGGATTGCATCCGCCTTAACCTGCAGACCTTACGCAGGTAATAAACAGAAGCGAGACAATTCCAGCAGTTCATGGAGACCAGCTGTGTTCAATTTGTTTTCCAAAAAATAACAACTGGTGCTGTCTGCTACATTTCTTTTAGCGCTTATATTCTGTGTTTTTGTGCATTGTGTTTCATTCATTTGACGCCTCGGTAGCTCAGTTGGTCGGAGCGCTGGCCTGCATTGGTCTCCCCTGTCCTGGCAAGACAGGTTCGAGTCGCTTCAGAAGAACCTTGGGTACTTTTACGATGTATTCAACCGATAGGTCATATAGCGTCGCCAACCTTTCACGCCGATTGGTCGCGGGTGGACTCGGTAATGCCGTCGGTTGTGAGATTCGAATCCACAATCTTCCGATCAAGAGTCCGACGCTCTACCAACTGAGCTAACGCGATCGCATTTAGCCCCCGACTGGGAGGGTCAGTTGGCAACTGGCCCGATAAGGCCGAGGATGAGCTACCGGGCGGCCGTGTCGGTGCGTTGACGACACGTTAAACTATCGGTCAAAATTCTGCTGTTGAACTGGAATTCATGGATCGGGTGGTGGGGCCAGGGTCCACGCAACAAGTTCTGCTTAGCAATAGGACTGATCCCCAGGGAACTATAAGAGACTTTCCAATTAGCTCTTATCACAAGGTACAAATCAATAAACCACGGTCACATCAGTAAGTAAGCTTGTACAATAATTTGCTTTTAGGACAGTCAGACAGTAAGAACTTGCTTGGCAGATCACGGGTAAGTGTCAGGTTTCAAGCTCTTTGAATTGGAAGTACTTTGGAGTTGTTATTGATACAATGAGTTAGCCTTGTGCCATTTCACAGCCCAATACAGCATCTGCAATAGTTCAAGCATTGGGCTATTGAATCATTCATGGTCTGCCAGCATGGCTTACACCAGATTTGATGAAAGCAATTAAGGCTAAGAAAGATGCATTTAGAGTATTTAAGGAAGCTTCAAATATCGTAAATCTAAGGTCGTATCAAAAAGCTAGAGATGCTGTGAAGCTGTGAAGCAGAAAACCAGAGCATCAAAGCGAGCAAAAGAATTGGATTTGGCTAGGAACTGTAATGGGGACAGTACAAAGTTTTTTAGTTTCTACAAGCTAAGCAACGTTTCAAGCACAATTGGTCCACTGGATTTTAGCATAATCCATGCTCCATTTAGCAAAATCCATGCTCCACGAGATCATTCTGACAGGAAGAACCAACGCACATTGCCAGTCAAATCACTGCAAACTCTACCCTGCAAAACCGTCATACACGTGCAGATGACCACCTGCACCTGCCAGCCATACACAGAGAGGCGGGCTGCAGGAAATTTCTATACTCGTCTGTCTTCCACTATAACAAACTTTCTACTGAAACAAAAACATCAAGGCTGTCTAACTTCAAGAAACATGCACGGGCTTATCTCCACGAACAACACTAGTCGCACAAAGAACTTAACAATGGACGTGTGTACACTATGAAGTCACCTTTAGGCCACCGCTTTCCTATTACTTCTATAAACTACTCGTGTATAGCTCATGTAGCAAGTACGGTGTGTTGGTTGGTTGGTTATTTGGGCTTAGGGGCGCATCGACTGCGATGGTCATACAGCGCCCACAAGTACGGTGTGTGTAGTGCGGATAGTGATATGGGTATTGTATTACATATGTTGGTGTATGAATGTTTGTTGCATCTGCTCCCACCATTGACCCCAAATCTATCCTTTCTTTGTAAATATCTGTGAGCTATACACGGACTGTCCATAATAGCCACGGTATGTGGAGGGCATGTATTGTGAAACATATAAATAAATAAATTGAATAAATAGATGCGATGGCTCATTTCCTCTGCAAATGCATTTTTTTCAGACAGGCAAAGTAACACAAAAAGATGCCCTGGGTTGGGCAATATAGAATACAAAATCATGCTAAAAAGAAAGAAAAACAGTGCCATAACCTGACCTAACTTAACCACCCATTTCAGAAAAAGAAACTTTTTAAAAAGGAAAAATTTTGAGCAATTCATTTCTCTTTTTATTTTAAATAAAAAAACTAACCTAAGCTAACTAAACCTAACTTAGTTGATAAATTTGTGCCTTCCGATAATTTTCGAATTCTTGAATTTTTAGCAATACAATGTTCATGGAGGTGGTTAACAGGTAATTTATCCTGCAAATGTTTACCTTTCAGTTCCCAAACAAAATGACAGCTGTGAGTCGGGTAACAAAGCACACAAATTATGTTTTTAAAAAGTTGAACATAATCTAGCCTAGCCTAACCACCTACATAAGAACAAAACTTGTAAGAATTGGAAACATTTCAAACATTTTTTTCCCAGGAAAATAGGTCAATTTAAAAAACCTAATTGTTTTCGAAGATGAAAAAAAATCATTTTTTGACAAATTTCCTATTTACCAACACATCAACCCAACATCAAAACTTTGCTTGCTTCACCAAGGTAAAATGTGTGTAAAAATGTCTTGTGAAAACCTTAAAGAACAATAATAAAATAAAATAAAACCTACCCTAACTTGATTTGAAGAAAAATTAACTTTAAAAAATCACAAAAATGCAAATTTTCCAAAATAAACAATAACCCAAACCAATTGTTTGCTTCATGGAGGTAAAAAGTATGTAAAACGTATCTAGTGAATAACTTAAAGCACAATAATACCAACAATTGTGGGTTCCAGGGTATGTACCTAGGTGGAATGTGAATGCTAAGATAAATGATATGAGATACTTCAAAAATACATTAATTCATTCCTCATGCTTTCTTCACACCATGTAGCCAGTATGGGGTTCATAGCAGTACAAATTCAGTATTTATAAGTGATGACACATACCCAAGGAATACCCATCAATCAACACTATCTTTTTCACTCAATACCCCTAAATACCAGACTGTAAAGTATGGTAAATGGCTTGACAAGGTGCCCCAACTGTGGAAAATTAGCTGGACCAGCTGGGATCAAATATATGCAACAAATGCAAAAAGAAACATGCAGTAGGAAAATTGGTACATTTGTGCTTTAGGGTGATTTGGGATTTTGTGGATTTTTATTCCAAATACCATGTTTATGAACATGATTTGGAGGATGAGACCACTAGTTTTTTGTATCGTTCATGCTTACTTTTTGATTGATGATGGGGAACATTCCTATACTGAGTCATCCATGCCTCACTGCTGTTCTCTAGGCCATAATCCATCCAACCCCTTCTGGTAGTTCTCAGATGTGATTAAGGTGAAATTCAACACTGCTTGCAGTTTATTCAACACTTCTTCACATTAAAAATGCTTGGTTTCCGCCTTTTTCCACATGTATCACGCACATTTCCTAGTCAACACAATCGTGGTGAGAAACTCGTTGTGGCTGGGAGATACGACGCAGGGCCGGACGTGATGTATGGATGATGTCGTGATCTGGATAACACTTATTTTTTTAAACTACAATAATAGTTTATATGAGTTTAGATTAGATTAGGTTTGGTTAGGTTAGGTCAGGCGTTTCTATTTAATTACCATATAGGTAAAATTAACGACTTCTTCTCAATCATTTCAAGAAACACAATGAGATGTTATTAGCTTAGATTGAATTAAATTTAGGTTAGGTTGGTTATTGGTTTTACGACACGTCGACTGTTGAGTCATATGGCGTCGCCAACCTCTCACGCCGATTGGTCGCGGGCGAAGAGTACCGACAGGTGAGACTCGAACCCACAATCTTTCGATTGTGAGACGAGAATCTTACCCCTAGACCACTCGTCCCCGAAAGGTTAGGTTACTAGACCACTCGTCCCCCACTAGGTTAGGTTGGGCTACGCTATGTTATGTTAGGTTAGCTTTTTATATTGATGTATTATACAGGTAAAATTACTGGGTTCTGATCCATGATTTCTAAAAAATAAAACTAAAACAATGAGAAATAAGAACTAAGCATGAAAATCTAACCTAACATAATCAAATTTAATCTGATTTTAATTAATATAAGCCAATATATTCTGTCATGCAATGTATTCTGAAATGATGACAGCACATACAGTCCACAGCCATTGTGTTCCCATGCTATTGTCTGAAGGTGATTGTGTGCAATATCTGAGGCAAAAAGGTGGAAACAAAGTAAAGAAGTGTTGAATTTTAAATGTGAAGAATTGTTGAATCAACTGCATGGAGTGTTGCATGTTCCCTTAATCGCATCTGGAAAACACCAGAATCACTTTTATAAACGTGGTACTCCAAAACAAAAGTATGAGAACCGCTTGTAGCGCTAATCAATCAAAGGTTCTGTGCCATTCCTCGGACGTCATCACGTACCAACGTGCCTATGACGTCATCTTTCAAATTGAAAAGTAAGCATGAGCGATGAAAACGAGTGGTCACATTTTCAGAATCATGTTCATAAACATGGTATTCCAAAATACAGGAATCCCAAAACAAATTAAAGCACAAATTTAGGTTTATATTTTTTATACATACCTTTTATACATACACATCTTTCACATAAAATCAATACAAACATGCACATACAACATGATTAAAGCACAAACATTCTCCTGCACTCCCCATCCTGCTATATCAAACTGCATGGGACTGAATTGAGATGAACTTGGCAGCAGGAATTTTTCGCACAACAAACAAATTTGGCTGGTATTAACTGAGACAAATGTGGCACATTTTTCAAAATTGCGTTCATTTTTTCCTTTCTTTTGATTTTTGAAGTTGTGTGTGAATTGTCAGTGGATTATCAGCCTGCCTGCACCAGGTACCCTTCCCCACACCAATGGACAAGTTTCACGCAATTGGTTTTTGGTTGCAAAAAACCGTAATAATACTTCGTAGGCAAAACTGAAGTATTTTTATCACATGGGAAGCATTTACAGCATAAGATAATAACTTCACTTAGGGGTTGCCATCAATTTAAAAACCTTCTCGTAACAATGACGCCACATATTGAGTCTCAAAGCGTCCAAGGATGAAACGCACAGGGAACCATACGTTGGATTGTTCCATGCAAAGTTTTTCAACCGACTCGCGTCATGGATACTAAGGCGAGGGCTTGTGGTACTGAAATGTTACCAGTTTTAACGAAAATATGAAGCTTGGAAGGTTAGGTAATCTATTATGATGGTAATACAGCAACTAACATTTTTGTTTCAAATCCGGCGTAATACGGTGTACAAACAGCAGAAGCTTGCACTACATTTATGGGTAAAGTGGGTAAAATAATGGAAAAGACAATGACATAAATGATGTGTGACTTAGCTGAACAAACACCATGGCTTCCCCCGAAGCAAAACAGAAGCTGTTTATACCTAGTTTCATAAATGGCATTCCAGAGTGGGGTAAACTGCAAGCTGCATCCCATTGTAAGTACCTGATAAATGATCGATGAATAGCATGCCAAGTTTATTTTAAGTTGTGAATATTCACATTTCACATCACATTGGTAAAATATATGGGCAAATACATAGAGATGCAGTTGAAATGCACATGTGTATTGTGATAGTTTAGTAGATGTCATAGCATACCTTCAAGCAGTATTGTGATGGAACAGAGTGGGGAAGATGCCTGATCCAATTATTGCAATATATTGATGATGCCCATGGAGATATCGAACAAATGGACCGCTATCAAATGACAAATTGCAGAGATGATTTCGCTATTCGCCATGGATTTTAGACAAGCTAAACATGTTTTCAGGTTGATCTTTTCTGCATGGAATGCCAGGCATGTCGTGGAATTTTAATTAGCTTACTTGCAGGGAGATATACATTGTGCATGTGTAGCAGTTCATGCAATCAATTATCAGTAGGTGTAGGCAGACATAATCAGCAACCTGCAGGTGTAGGCTGACATGATCAATAATATGTAGGCAGTTGTAGAGCAACATAATCAGTGGTCAGCAGGTGTAGGCCAATGTCATCCAACATCTTCCAGCAGCATTTTGATGATGCGAGATGAGCAAGATGCTCTCTGCAACTGCTGTCATATTTTGTGATGTTGTTGGAGATAATGCAAAAAGGGATGACTATGAAATGGAAAATTGAAGTGATCCATTGGCTAGAACTGCTATGGATTTTAGATGGAGGACAAGGATGGTTGGCTTAATTTGAAGATAGAATGTCAGGCATATTGTGGAATTTCACTGAGCTTCAGAAAAGCATTACAAGTATACTACTGCTGGGGTATCTGCAGTTTTTTGGCAACATGTAATGGCAGTCTGGCATTATTGTGCTTTAAGTTATTCACAAGACAAATTCTGTATCCATTTTACCTTTTTTATTTTGAAAATTTTGTTTTTATTTCTGTAGACATTTTTCCTTAAAGAAAGTTTTTTTTTTAAAGAAAGTTAATTTTTTCCTTAAAGGCCATGTTACATTAGGTTTGGTTTTTCGAGTAAAATTCTTGAGAGCAAACATTGCTCGAATTTTGTGCACTTTTTCGATTATTTTTTTTCATGGGAGGTTAGGCTATGTTAGGTTAGGCTAGGCTATGCTACACTTTTTCTTTTTTGCATTATATTTATGTTATATTACCCATCTCCAAGTGCATTTTTGGTGTTATTTTAACAGCCAACTGAAAGTATGTATTTGCTGAGAAAACGAGTAGCCACATCATGTTGACCACAATCACGAACATTGCGCTGGAAAAAGAACTACAAGATTTTTTTGGGGGAATACCTTAAAGCACAAATTTGCCAAATGTCTTGCCACAAATTTGCCAAATATCTTGCCAACATCAGCATGCTGCAGTCAGCTAGAAGATGTCAATTCTCTTCACTTAATGCTAATATGAAAAGGTTGTTGACATCAATGTTTCAAACAAGATGGATACTAACAAGTCACAGTTCCCATCTTTGCAAAAAGTATACTTCTATTTTGTGCGAGTTTTCATAAAGATGGGAGAAGATAAAATCACCGTTTTCAAGCTAAACCTTGATGTGAAAAACGTCAATGTTTACACTTCTGAGGAAGGTACTCTGGTTCTAGCCTCTCCCTCATCCTTAGGCGTGCCCACACCTATCAAAATACTCATACCCCTGTACACCAGTGGTACATATACATATAAATGTTTGTCGCAGCAAACAGGGCTACTAGCAGAGATCAGCGGACTGTCTCGGCCTGCAGAATTGCTCGACAGCGTCCTCATCTTGTCGGCCGTCGGGAGGCCGATGAACATTGCTTCTGGCTTACTAGCAGTTGCATTTGCATACATCAGCACAAACAAGAATAATAGGGCCGTTTTCTACGACCTATTTGCCCTTGACGATCGGATGTGATCCAAGCTAAAACTGTCGCGATTATTACGAACTGGCAGCGTCCAAAATGGAGGATATCATGGGCGGCATTCAGGCATCGCTGGCTCTACATGTGTGACACTGACGTCACATATATTTTCACCAATCACAAAGCGAGGCATTCTGAGGTGCTTCTTTGAATTATTTCAGTAATTTCGGGGTTTTAAAAATGAATGCCACCATCGTCTTTAAAATAAAAATAACTAGTGTAACTTGAAAAAAATATGGTCTGTACCCAACATGAAACTTGTCCATTGCTGCACCAGCTGCATCACAGGTGTACCAGCAGCACCACTGGCCACCCACCCTGCACAGGTGAGATCTCATTTAAAGCGGCATACTTTACAGTCTGGCCTAAAAGCATTGGCAACACCATGAACTTCAGGTAAATTTGTGGTTTAAGGGGTTTCATGATTTTTTTCTCAGAAATTCTTTTGGAATGCCATGTTTATGAACGTGATTTGAAAGATATCACCCCTTGTTTTCACTGTTTGTGCCTACTTTTCAAGTTGAACGATGACATCATAAGCAAGTCTGTATGCTATGATGTCATAGAAGGCTTTGATTGCATAACACTACAAGCAGTTCTCATACCTTTTGTTGGGAATACCACATTAATGAACATGATCCTGGCATAAACACATAAACACATACAAGACATAAAAGATCCGTGGAACTATGAGCCACAAGGGCCCTTCTTGGTTCCACTCTGGACACTGAACCAGTTGCCAACCAAATCCGTCAATCCGACCTCCCTGGAATACCGAAAAGCAAGCCCTCTATTCTTATAATGATTGCCCATGCTGTTTTTTTAAAAAGATGTTCAGTGTGCTGCTACTGACAATGGTTTCTGGCAGCTGGTTCCAGTGTTCTACTACCCTGTTGGTGAAGAAAGACGGTCTTAACTTTGTCCTGCTGTGGTTAACATTAATTTTGAATTGATGACCTCTAATCGCATCATTTCTGTTAAATTGAAACATTTCCCTGAGATATCCCTGTTCCTGACCATGAACAAATTTAAAGGCCTCGATGAGATCTCCTCTCAGCCTTGTATATCTAAGTGAAAAAAATATTCAATCTCTTCAATCTTTCCTCATATGCCAGGTTGCTTATGCCATTAACCATTTTTGTTACCTTCTATTGTTCTCTTCTAAAAGCCAACAATAATTTTCATAACTGGGGGACCAAGCTTGGACACAGTATTCCAAATGTGGCCTGACATGTGCACAGAAAAGCTTCCTGATGGGGGACGAGTGGTCTAGGGGTAAGATGCTCGTCTCACAATCGAAAGGTTGTGGGTTCGAGTCTCACCTGTCGCTACTCTTCGCCCGCGACCAATCGGCGTGAGAGATTGGCGACGCTACATGACTCAACGGTCGACGTGTCGTAAAACCAATAACCAACCAACCAAAGCTTCCTGATGACTTCCCTACTTTTGTATGATACATTCCTATTTATTTCCCCAAGCATTCTTTGTGCCTTCTTCCTGGCTTCTTTGGCCTGTTCTGATGCCCCCAATTTTGTGTTCAAAATAACACCAAAGTCCTTCTCCTGCTGAGTCACACATAGTACTTGACCACCCATCAAATATGGAGCCTTCATATGCTGCCTACTTTCATGCATGATTTTGCACTGATCAAAATTAAATTTCATTTGCCATTTTTCGGACCACTTCACAAGTTCGTCTAAGTCTTTCTGCAGGAGACCTGTTCATTGTGTCCTGTTATCGCCCTAAAGACCTTCAAATCATCCACAAATTTCAAAACCTTACTGCTTAGGCCACTTTCAATGTTATTTACAAATATAATGAAATATAGTGGCCCCAGTACTGACCCCTGGGGGACTCCACTAAGAACATTTTGCCATGACGACTTTGTATCATTTAGCATCACTCTCTGCTGTCTATTTGAAAGCCACAACTATATCCATTTTAGGATGCTACCTGCAATACCATGAACCTGAAGCTGCATCATTAACCGTTTATGGGGTACCTTGTCAAAGGCCTTACTAAAGTCAAAATATGCTACATCAACCTGATTTCCCTGATCAAATTGTTATGTAGCCAAATTCAAAAAGTCCAAGAGAATTGTGAGACACGATGGTGGTGGATTTGTGCTTTAGGGCGCGTCGACTGCATTGGTCATTTTGCGCCCATTGTGAGACACGATCGCCCTTTTCTAAACCCATGTTGAGTATCTTGAATAAATATGTTACCTTCCATAAAACTAACTATTCTATCCTTGATAATAGATTCGAGTACCTTGCAGACTAGGGATGTGAGGCTTACTGGCCTATAGTTTCTATGGCATTTGTCATATGTGATTAAGGGGAAATTCAACACTCCATGCAGTTGATTAAACCCTTCTTCATGTCATAAATGCTTAGCCTCCACCTTTTCCCTGATATTGCATTCAACCACAGTCGCCAGCATGGGAATACTGGTGGCAGACAGACATGCCACCTCCATCTAAGAATAGTTTACATTTACATACAGGACCAGAATTTTAACAGCATAATCATGAAATATGAAAACCAAGCTTAACCTGACCTATCCTACTCAAAACTAATCTAATCTAAACTAGTATAATTGTTATGTAGCTGCAGAAGCATACTTCTACCGAGGTGGATATCAATGGTAAAAATGTTAACTATTCAGACTCACTATGGGTAAATCGAGAAAAAAATTTAGCCAGTACTTCAACCTTTATTGACGGATCTTCTAAAGGGCTATGAACTAAATGAGATAAAACAAAAAATCCAGTTAGAAAGTCAATCACATGAGAAAGCCTAAAGGTGGACCACTGTCAGAAGAAGATACAGCAGAATAAGAAGAAAGAGCAGAAGCAGTGGTGAAAAAGGAAGCAGTGGGAAAACAGAAGAGACAGCAGAAGAAACAACAACACAGACCAGATGAGACAAAAAAAACAGACAATAATACCCTCACCATACATAACGGTGTCATGACTCCTTCACAATCACACCTAAATAGCTAAATCGGTTGAACTTGGTATCAGTGATGGTTTTTGGTGCTATTCGGTAGAACACTGCCCATATTGGACTCAATTTAAACTTTCTGACACCCTGGTTGAGTGAAGGGCTGCTCATCCTGATTTTGATCGCCTCCCTCACCACGCGGCGATACAACTGTTTTTCTACAGCTAGTGTAGTTGCCTGTGAGGGGTCAAAATATTGTTGGAACCTGAGTCAGTGCTCGGCTAGTGGGGAAGTTTCGCCACGCCCATACTTGAGAGCTGCCACGTGGACACTTTTTGGTCGGCCTGTTTCTCCAATATAGGAGGCACCGCACTGGCAGGAAGCTTCGTATACAACTCCCTTACCGTTTTGTGTTGGAATTAGGTTCTTGGGCTGCAAGAGTAAGCTCCTCAGCATGGGTTTTGAGCTGTGGGCAACACATATGTTGTGCTTAGCCAGCATGCGACTTATCTGCTTGCTAATTCCCTTTGTGTAGAGGATACTAATATGCCTAAGTTTCTCTTTTCTGGTAGCAGGTTGCTGGAATGTGGGGCCAGGCTGCTGGACTGGAAGGTCAGGCTGTTGGACTGTAGTGACAGGATGCTGGACGACAGGTTGCCGGTTCAAACTCAGAGACCGTCTCTGGACCCTGAGTTGCCACTGGATCATGGGTGGCTGCTGGACCACAGGCTGCTGCTGGAATGCTGGTGGCTACTGGATATCAGACTGCTGCTGCACCACAGGTTGTCGGGCATCCATTTACTGCTGGACCGCCGAGGAAATCTGCTGGTTTGCGGTGGCAGCTGTTGTTTTCGACATTGCTCGGTCGATAAACGAGTTGGGTACCCGTTGTCCCGCAACACCTGCTGTATGTGCTGTCTCTCCAAGATCTTGGCCTCCTCACTGTTGCAGATTGCGGCGGCTCTGCGAGCCAGACATTGAATGGTTGCAGACTTTATGCTGGCAGCGTGGTGGGAGTTGTATTTCAGATACACATTGGAGCAAGTGGGTTTCCTGAAAACTAAGGTTTTGAGAGCTTCTCCAAATCTGAATACTTCAACGTCAAGGAAGGAGAGCTTTCCGTCCTACTCTACCTCCACAGTAAGCTGAATATTGGGCGAACCACTATTGAGATGCTGGAGAAACTGGTCGACACGTTCTCGCCCGTGTGGCCACACAATAAATGTGTCATCCACAAATCGTCTCCAATACTTGGGTTTCAAAGTGGCCTGCGTCAGAAGTCTCTCCTCCAATCACTCCATGAAGGCATTTGCTAGCACAACCATTAAGCTCAGTCCCATTGGCGCTCCCTCTGACTGTATATAATATTGCTCTTGGCACTTAAAATACCTGCACTTTAAGCATTCATCTATCAGCAGCTTGATGCAAGGTACCGATAGTCCCAGGGTTAAAATAATGATTTTTCGTTAGGTGTGAGATGTCCAAACGAGCACAGTAGGATGTCGAAATTTGCCGCGGAATTAGTGTCCTTTAAAATGATTTGCATGTCATTCAGACTCAAATTTGAGCCAAAACCAATGGTACTTATGGCTGTACCTTTATCATTTATTTTGAGATTCTTAATTTAGGAAGAGCTATATTCGGGATAGTAAGAATAATCCCTATGCTATAAACTGGTATTGTATGCGTATCAGATTATGGGTATTCCATTTACCTGAAATTGCGTTGCCAAACGTTCACGTGTCACCATTCCTTATCGAGAGCATGACCATGATACTTATAACCGAGATAGTGTTAGAAAGGAAACACGGAGACTTCATGAGCACGCATCAAGGAGCAGGATGTCGATACTTCTTGGTGAAGGATGTCGATTGAGTGTTATATTCTTATTAAGTGGTATATTCCACCCTATTTCACGAATAATTTATCACTGGATAGCTCGCACCTGTCAGCCAGTGTATCATCTCCCTGAAGCTTCTCACAGACCACATTAACTGCTTCAGCAGTCGGAACTCTGATGAAAAGCGAAGTTACATAAAAGCTGATGAGTATGTCACCAGGTGAGAGCCGGAGGGACTGTATCTGCTGCACAAACGCTGCTGAGTTTTTTTCACGGTGTACTCCGACTTTCCCAGTACTGGCGAGATGATCTTGGTCAGGTAGGCCATTGTTTTTACTACCGGAGAATCTGTCATGCTAGTTATGGGTCGCAAGGGGATATCCAGTTTATGCATTTTTGGCAGACAGTACAGACTTGGACATGTGGAGTGGGTGGGGATCAGCTTCCGGGCCAATGTCTTGGGTATTTCCCCCTTGTCCCTCATCTTGTTCATCATCTCTCTGAAACTCTGTGTGTATGCCATGTTGGCTAACAGGGTCCCCAACTTATCAGAGTATTGGTTCTTGGAGAGAATGACAGTAGTGTTGCACTTGCCAGTAGGTAAGATTACAAGGTCACCCCTCATATGTAGATACTTCAGACCAGACTGCTCCTCTGTTGTGATGTTGTTGTGAGGGACGTTGTTGGACTTCAGGATTGCAGCTATTTTGGAATGTCAATACCAGTATGGCTAACATCCTGTGGGGCAGCACCAGTCTGAGGTCCAGCAGCTGCCAGCATTCCAACAGCCACCCATGGTCCAGCAGCAACTCAGGGTCCAGAGACAGTCTCTGCATTTGAACCTGCAACCTGTCATCCAGCATCCTGCCACTACAGTCCAGCAGCCTGACCCTACAGTCCAGCAGCCTAGCCCCACATTCCAGCAACCTGCTACCAGAAAAGGGAAACATAGGTACATTAGTATCCCCTACACAAAGGGAATTAGCAAGTGGTTAAGTTGCATGCTGGCTAAGCACAACATATGTGTTGCCCATGGCTCAAAACCCACACTGAGGAGCTTACTCTGGAGGCCCAGGGACCAAATTCCAACACAAAACTGTAAAGGAGTTGCATACAAGACTGTCCGCCAATGCAGCACTTCCTATATTGAACAAAACAGGCTAACCAAAGTGTCTGCCCAAAGGAACACTTGGCGGCTCAAGTGTGGCCATGGCGACACTTCCCCACTAGCCAAGCACTGGCTCAGGTGCCAACAAGATTTTCACCCCTCCCAGGCAACTACACTAGCTGTAGAAAAACAGTGGTATTGCTGCATGGTGAGGGAGGTGATAGAAATCAGGATGAGCAGCCCTTCAGTCAACCAGGGTGCCATTTAGAAGACTGGTCAATAAAGGTTGAGGTACTGGCTAAAATATTTTGTTTTGGCTTTACCCAGAGTGAGTCTGAATAATTAAGTATTTTGAGTATAGCATAATTGCATTTCTTGAAATTAAGGAGCAAAAGCCACTAAATATATTGATACAATAATTCAATTTAAAAAAAACCTGAACTGACCTAACCCAACCTAACCTAACATCACATTTTATCTAACCTAAACTAATATAACCTAATATTGCAATGTGAAAATATATGCAACATCCAGGCCATGATGTCATTCCTACATTAAGTCCCAACCATCTCAGTATCTTATGGTTACAAGAGTTTCCACTCATGTACATGTCTACCAATAGGTGTACCAATATCATTCCACCTTAAAGCACAACAATAGCAAAGATAATGTGGCAAATTTGGAGATCAAGGTAAATTGTGATTTTGAGGATATTTTTGGTAATAGTATGCTTTCTGACATCATGAAGACAATGTGATCACTCATTTTCACTGCAAATGATTACTTTTAAGTCAATGGTGGTCAATACAATTGATGACATCATAGGCAAAAGTAACCTAACCTAACCTAACCTAGGCTAAGATAATGTAGCACAATATATAAAATGTATTATAGCATAGTATAATCTAATTTAACCTCACCTAACCTAACCAGAAAACCAGAATCCTCTGAAGCGAATTTTTTGGCCATGACGTCATCAAATATATGCGACATTGTGTATATCTCCATAGGCAACTTTAGTAACAATACCTACTAACCTTCTGGTAGCTTAGTAAATATTCCTACTAAACACACTTCTGCTCTTAGTAAATATACATACTAAACCTTCTTGAGGATGTGTTAGACATTGACAGCACTGCCCTTAAAGATTACTGCATCGCAATGAACTTCCGGCCTTGGTCACGTTGTGGACAAGTCAGTTTGGGAGTATGAATTATCGAAAATAAGTTGAATTAAGACAGAAACATAAGGTTTTCAATGTCAGAGTATTAAATTGAGTGCATGAAGTATTGAATTTCTTCTTCATCATGTCTGTGACACACCAGGTATGGATAATTATACACAATGTGCTATATTTGTAGTGAAGATTTTGATGATGTATTTCTGGTAAATTTGGTGATCAAGGTAAATTTTGATTTTTAGGATTCTTGTGTGTAATAGTATGCTTTCTGACGTGATTAAGATGATGTGACCACTCATTTTCACTGCAAATGATTACTTTAAGTCAATGGTGGTCAATACAATTGATGACATCATAGGCACAAGTAACCTAACCTAACCTAGGGTCTGTTCCCGTCGCTCCACTAACCTCCACTAGTCGTTCCCGTCGGAAATCCGGTGGAGATTTTTCCTCCACCAACCTCCACCAGTGGAGCAAAAGCTCCACCAGCCCAGAAGCAGGGTCCAATTGTGATTTTTCAGTTGAGCTCAATCACGGCACACTTACGCCATATATTTGCGCGTAAACAACGTCCTCCATCATGCGAATATCATCTTCATGCATCAACTGAATACCAGGATCATCCTTCGCAAAGGAAATATGAAATTACTACAACTATGAACAATAATCAAAGTAACAGATGCAGACCACAACCATGTTTTTTTAGGCATTTGATTTACATCATTCGGCCTAAGGGAAGATGTTGCTTTACTGGCCGAATCGGCCGCAATTCCCATGCCCAGAAGTACCGCCGTTCTCCTGCCGCCGACTAAAATCCTACTCAAGCCCAATCGATGAGGTCGGGCAAGTTGAGATGAGGAAGTCAGCATCGGGTAGAGAAGCGCCTTGGGGCCGAGGGAGCCCGGCGGGTCCAGACACGAGATTATATGCTGTACATTAAGAAGGCAGGACAAACCGCAAAACAGGGGGAGACGATGCTCAACCGAGAGGAAAGAGAGATTGCCTGGTTCATCCCATAGGCGAAAAGGACGTGTGCTCCCCGCAGTCTCTGAGGACACATACATAGCCAGAAATAAAGACAAATTTGGGACTTTGTAAAACAAGGCATACCATGTACATTGTGCAATTATCTGGACAAACATTTGAAAGGTAATTTGGCCAATCTATGATACAGCACCAAATGCTTTTTTTTGTCGCGGAATTCACACCGCTGTCAGCTGATTTCTCCACTAAGCTCCACCGGTCGTTCCCGTGGGCCTCAACTAGCCTCCACTGAGTTCCTTCGGTAAATTTTTCTTAAAAGGTGTTCTTGGAATTTTTTCCCGGAATATTATGTTTATGAACGTGATTCGGAAGATGCAATCATTGGTTTTCTCCGTAAATGCTTACGTCTCAGTTAATCTTAGCGATAATATCTATAATACGCCATATATGCCACACCGCTGCTCTTTGTTGCATAATTTATCCATCCCTCACCTGGCACTTCTCAGACGTGATTAAAGGGACATTCAACACTTCACGCAGTTGATTCAACACTGTCATGTCGAAAATGCTTGATTTCTGCCTCTTTGCCACATAGATGACTCCCTACTATTCCACCACAATGACGAAAAGAAACTAAACATACAGCACGGCCAAGGCGATATATAAACATGCAGCACGGCTCAGAGAGCAGACGACTTCTCCTCGATCTCGTCTTTCCTCACAACTTCCAACAAATAGTATGATAATTCATAATTAAATAGGAAAACCTAACCTAACCTAACCTAATACAATCTACTCTTATTTAAACAAATATAAACTCATATTATAATTTTAAAACAAGCGTAATATTTATCGTGACGTCACCCGTACACACAGCCTCGAGCCGTGCTCTGCTTAGTTTTTTTTGCCATTCTCGTGAGTAGTATCTGTGTGTTATCTATGTGGCAAAGAGGCAGAAATGAAGCATTTTTGACGTGAAAAAGTGTTGAATCAACTGCGTGAAGTGTTGAATGTCCCTTTAATCACGTCTGAGAAGTGCCAGGTGAGGGATGGATAAATTATGCAACAAATAACAGCGGCGTGGCATATATGGCGCATTATAGATATTGTCGCTAAGATTAACCGAGATGTAAGCATTTACTGAGAAAACGAATGATCGCATCTTCCGAATCACGTTCATAAACATCGTATTCCGCAAAAAAAATCTTGGGATTCCAAAAACACAGTTTAAGAAAAAAATACCGTTCCTTCTGGTGGAGCCACGGGAACAGACCCCTAGACTAAGATAATGTAGCATAATATATAAAATGTATCATAGCATAATATGATATAATATAACCTAACCTAACCTAACATGGGGACGAGTGGTCTAGAGGTAAGGTGCTCGTCTCGCAATCGAAAGATTGTGGGTTCGAACCTCACCTGTTGCTACTCTTCACCCGCAACCAATAGCATGAGAGATTGGCTACGCTATATGACTCAACTGTCGACGTGTCATAAAACCAATAACCAACCAACCTAACCTAACCAGAAAACCAAAATCCTCCAAAGCAAATTTTTTGGCCAGGACATCAAATATTTGTGACAATGTATAGGCAACTTTAGTAACAATACCTACTAAACTTCCAGAAATTTAGTATATATTCTTACTACACACAATTCAACTCTTAGTAAATATACATACTAAATATTTGATGTGTTGGACAGCACTGCCCTTAACGATTACAGCATCGCAAGGAATTTCCGGCCTTCGTCGCGTTGTGGACGCGTAGGTTTGGGAGTATGAATTCTCGGAAATAAATGTCTAATTAGGGCAGAAACATAAGGTTTTCGATGTCAGAGTATTAAATTGAGTGCATGAAGTGTTGAACTTCTTCTTTATCACGTCTATGACACACCAGGTACGGATAATTATACGCCATGTGCTATGTTTGTAGAGTGCAGATTTTGATTTATTTCTTTGGCAAAGAAATAAGATTATTTCTTTGCCAACTGAGAAGTAATCATTTGCGGAGAAAATAAGTGGTCGCATCGTCATTTTTACTTTAAAATACCGTGTATTCAAAATAAAAATTCCAAAGACTCGAAATTTACCTTCATTCCCAATTTACCAATAAGGCTACGGAAGTACATCAACACTATGAGCAGAGATTTGCGGAACTGTATACTACCGTGAAGCTATCCATAAGCTACCCTGCCCTAAGTGACCGCAGAAACTTACAGGCTGTCGAACATTGCCCCGCTTAGTATCACGATTACCACAATCCCCACACAGCCTTCTGTCTCGCATACAACTGAGCTGGGAGCAACAACAAATAAGAGAAATGCTACGGGCCCTCCAATATCGTTTGGCAACCGGTGACGTCACATGAGCGGGACAATTTCTCAGTCCCGTGTGCGCTCCAGCCAAACTTCCGTGTATTCCACACGACATTTCCGATCTTAAATACCATCAAAATAGGACAAAATGGGGTCCATTTGAAATATTGAACAATCTTGTACACGAATATGAGCCTTATATTTTTCCTAACACTAGGACTTTTTCGTTGGACCCGCGCTGGCTGCATTCATGTCGAGCGCCGCAGTAATCGTGCTGTACCATGGGTAATAGCAGCGGGTCCAACCTGGGTGCTAATACTAAAGGGTACAACGGAATCTAGTAGGTTTTCTAGTTCCAGCCCTAGGGACGTAGACAGGAATATGCGAGATTTCTAGTAGAATCTACCAGTATTTTAGTATCTATGATGACGTCTCGTAAACATTCCAAATACGCTTTAAAACCTGGCTAAGATTCATCTGTGGCGCAGCAAAGACATCCGAGTGTTGTTGTGTTTGGGCATAAGGTGTTTCTGATTGTTGGCATGGGAAATTGGAATATGAGTCTGATGAATATTCTTTCGTTGGTTCTTTGGATTCCTAGGTTATTGAACATTCTCTTAAGTTTGGTGCAGAATTTCCTCAATTCATAGGATACAACAGCCCTCAACCTGTTATCGTTCATAACCCTTAAAATTTCACGAATTGAAATTGAAACCATGGCTGGATTTTCCAAATAGTATCAAGGTCCCTGACCCACCATGCAGACGCATTTCACGGGGCATCGAATGATTTGACCTCCAGGGGTCAACATATGTCAAACATCCAATAATGCCAGTATATCTACGTTATATAGCTCATTCGATCCGCACTGACACGCTAATTCCGCAACTGCTCTCATTTACCGCATAGCACAAACAGTTAATGAGTTATAACCAATTAGGTAATTTTGTTTCCCACAGTATTGATTCCTGCACATTCCCATGCATTATTAACATTCCCACTCAGGGAATGTGTATGCAATACACATAGTCTTAACGCCACCAACAGGGGCAGTCCAACGGTGGCATTAGAATAATTGACGTCCGATTAATTCCGGAGATATATCAAAATATGTTCCGATAAAATCAGTTTTGGACCTAATGGTTAATTTCCCATAGGGTTTAGCATGGGACCCGGCGGGACTGGAAATCGCGACCCCTTCGATTTTTGTTTAAATCACCACAAACGTATGCAAGAACAAAACACGTCGACAACTCACGTCGTTTCCCGGGGCATCGAAAGATGTAACCTCCAGAGGTCAACGAGTTCCAGTTCGATATTCGACTTTGACCTATATATGAGGATGGAGCATGTGACTGTCATTAGTTGGCATGCCCAAGTCGTAATGGAAGAAAGAATATTAATAACGCTTCAAATCTAAATCTAAATGTCAACGGTTCAAAGCCTTGTGACCTCGCCAGGTCGCAGGTCATGTCAGGTCAAGCCGTTCACATGATGGAAGGTGTACAAAAGGCACAAAGTGTTAACACCAATAACGTGGACAGTCCAACGGTGGCACTAGAATCATTGATGTCGAATTAATTCTGGAGATATATCAAAATATGTTCCGATTAAATCAGTTCTTGACCTAATTGTTAATTTCCAATAAGGTTTAGCATGGGACCCGGCGGGACTGGAAATCGCGACCCCTTCGATTTTTCTTTAAATCACCACAAACGTATGCAATACCAAAACACGTCGACAACTCACGTCGTTTTCCGGGGCATCGAATGATGTGACCTCCAGAGGTCAACGAGTTCCAGTTCGATATTCGACTTTGACCTATATGTGAGGATGGAGCATGTGACTGTCATTACCTGGCACGCTCAAGTCGTGATGGAAGAAAGCAAATTAATAACGCTTCAAATCTAAATCTAAATGTCAACGGTTCAAAGCCTTGTGACCTTGCCAGGTCGCAGGTCATGTCAGGTCAAGCCGTTCACATGATGGAAGGTGTACAAAAGGCATAAAGTTTGAACACCAATAACGTGCACAGTCCAACGGTGGCACTAGAATCATTGACGTCGGATTAATTCCGGAGATATATCAAAATATGTTCCGATAAAATGAGTTTTGGACCTAATGGTTAATTTCCCATAGGGTTTAGCATGGGACCGGGCGGCACTGGAAATCGCGACCCCTTTAATTTCTTTTAAAATCGCCACAAAGGTATGTAATGCAAAATCACGTCGACAACTCACGCCGTTTCCCGGGGAATTGAAAGGTGTGACCTCCAGAGGTCAATGAGTTCCAGTTCGATATTCGAGTTTGACCTATATGTGATGGTGCAGCATGTGACTGTCTTTACCTGGCACGCTCAAGTCGTAATGCAAGAAAGCAAATTAATTACGCTTCAAATCTAAATAGAAAGTTCAACGGTCAAGGAGCCATGTGACCTTGCCAGGTCAGAGGTCATGTCAAGTCAAGCCGTTCACATGATGGAAAGTGTACAAAAGACACAATGTTTTAACACAAATGACGTGGGCAGTCCAACGGTTGCACTAGAACCATTGACGTCCGTTTAATTCCGGAGATATATCAAAATATGTTCCGATAAAATCAGTTTTGGACCTAATGGTTAATTTCCCATAGGGTTTAGCATGGGACCCGGCGGGGCTGGAAATCGCGACCACTTTAATTTCTTTTAAAATCGCCATAAAGGTATGTAATGCAAAAACACGTCAACAACTCACGCCGTTTCCCGGAGCATCGAAAGATGTGACCTCCAGAGGTCAACGAGTTCCGGTTCGATATTCGACTTTGACCTATATGTGATGATGGAGCATGTGACTGTCTTTACCTGGCACGCTCAAGTCGTAACGGAAGAACGCAAATTAATTACGCTTCAAATCTAAATGGAAAGTTCAACGGTCAAGGAGCCATGTGACCTTGCCAGGTCAGAGGTCATGTCAGGTCAAGCCGTTCACATGATGGAAGGTGTACAAGAGACACAAAGTTTTAACACGGAAAACGTGAACAGTCCAACGGTGGCACTGGAATCATTGACGTCCGATTACATCCAGAGATATATCAAAATATGTTCCGATAAAATCTGTTTTGGACCTAATGGTTAATTTCCCATAGGGTTTAGCATGGGACCGGGCGGGACTCGGAATCGTGACCCCTTTAATGTCTTTTAAAATCGCCACAAAGGTATGTAATGCAAAAACACGTCGACAACTCACGCCGTTTCCCGGGGCATCGAAAGATGTGACCTTCAGAGGTCAACGAGTTCCAGTTCGATATTCGACTTTGACCTATATATGAGGATGGAGCATGCGACTGTCATTAGTTGGCATGCCCAAGTCGTAATGGAAGAAAGAATATTAATTACGCTTCAAATCTAAATGGAAAGTTCAACGGTCAAGGAGCCATGTGACCTTGCCAGGTCAGAGGTCATGTCAGGTCAAGCCGTTCACATGATTGAAAGTGTACAAAAGACACAATGTTTTAACACAAATGACGTGGGCAGTCCAACGGTGGCACTAGAACCATTGACGTCCGTTTAATTCCGGAGCTATATCAAAATATGTTCAGATAAAATCAGTTTTGGACCTAATGGTTAATTTCCCACAGGGTTTAGCATGGGACCCGGCGGAACTGGAAATCGCGACCTCTTTCATTTCTTTTAAAATCGCCACAAAGGTATGTAATGCAAAAACACGTCGACAACTCACGCCGTTTCCCGGGGCATCGAAAGATGTGACCTTCAGAGGTCAACGAGTTCCGGTTCGATATTCGACTTTGACCTATATATGATGATGGAGCATGTGACTGTCACTACCTGGCACGCTCAAGTCGTAATGGAAGAAAGCAAATTAATTACGCTTCAAATCTAAATAGAAAGTTCAACGGTCACGGAGCCATGTGACATTGCCAGGTCAGAGGTCTTGTTAGGTCAAGCCGTTCATATGATGGAAAGTGTACAAGAGACACAAAGTTTTAACACCAAAAACGTGAACAGTCCAACGGTGGCACTAGAATCATTGGTGTCGAATTAATTCCGGAGATATATCAAAATATGTTCCGATAAAATCAGTTTTTGACCTAATTGTTAATTTCCCAGAGGGTTTAGCATGGGACCCGACGGGACTGGAAATCGCGACCCTTTCGATTTTTCTTTAAATCACCACAAACGTATGCAATAACAAAACACGTCGACAACTCACGTCGTTTTCCGGGGCATCGAATGATGTGACCTCCAGAGGTCATAAAAGTCATAAAGTCATAAAGTATTAAGGCTTAATAAGAGCCACAGGGGCCCATCTGGGTTAAGCCTATCTAGAAAAAGTACTAGAATGTACATACTCCCACCCCAATCAATCCCTTATCCCAAGTTCCTAGGAAGCTATATATCCCAGCCCATCTAACACCACTCACTTGCTACCGCCTAACACCCTCAATAATCACAAGCTCCTCCCATCACACCCATCGTGCCACCATAGACAACCTCATCAGCATCACATCCTGAAGGAAGGTGCCGAATCCACTGCTAGGCACATCCCACAGAAATTCATAAAGCGTTCAGACTTAATAAGAGACTCACTTGCTATTTCATAACACAGTCAACAATTGCAAACTCCTCCCAACTCCCACTCCTCCCTGTCGATCAACCTTCCCTGGAATACAGAAAAACAATCCCCCTATTCTTATAATGATTGTCTATGCCGTTTTTAAAGATGTTCAGTGTGTTGCTACTGACAATGGTTCCTGGCAGCTGGTTCCAGTGTTCTACTACCCTGTTGGTGAAGAAAGACTGTCTTAACCTTGTCCTGCTGTGATTAACTTTAATTTTGAATTGATGACCTCTAATTGCATCATTTCTGTTAAATTCAAACATTTCCCTGAGATATCCCTGTTCCTGACCATGAACAAATTTAAAAACCTCGATGAGATCTCCTCTCAGCCTTCTATATCTAAGTGAAAACATGTTCAATTTCTTCAGTCTTTCCTCATATTCCAGGTTGCCTATACCATTAACCATTTTTGTTGCCCTCTTTTGTACTCTCTCTAAAAGCCAACAATCTTTCTCATAACTAGGGGACCAAGCTTGGACACAGTATTCCAAATGTGGCCTGACATATGCACAGTAAAGCTTCCTGATGACCTCCTCACTTTTGTATGACACATTCCTCTGTATTGCCCCAAGCATTCTTAGTGCCTTCTTCCTGGCTTCTTTGGTCTGTTCTGATGCCCCCAATTTTGTGTTCAAAATAACACCTAAGTCCTTCTCCTGCTGAGTCACAGATAGTACTTGGCCACCCATCAAGTATGGAGCCTTCATATGCTGCCTACCTACATGCATGATTTTGCACTTGTCAAAATTAAACTTCATTTGCCATTTTTCGGACCACTTCACTAGCTCGTCTAAGTCTTTCTGCAGCAAAACCTGCTCATTTTGCCCTGTTATTGCCCTAAAGATCTTCAAATAATCCGCAAATTTCAAAACCTTACTGCTTAGGCCACATTCAATGCTATTCACATATATAATGAACAATAGTGGCCCCAGTACCGACCCCTGGGGGACTCCACTAAGAACATTTTGCCATGATGACTTTGTACCATTTAGCATCACTCTCTGCTGTCTATCTGAAAGCCACAACTCTATCCATTTTAGGATGCTACCTGCAATACCATGGACCTGAAGCTGCATCATTAACCGTTTATGGGGTACCTTGTCAAAGGCCTTACTAAAGTCAAGGTATGCTACATCAACCTGATTTCCCTGATCAAATTGTTCTGTAGCAAAATTCAAAAAGTCCAAGAGATTTGTGAGGCACGATCGCCCTTTTCTAAACCCATGTTGAGTATCTTCAATCAATTTGCTTCCTTCCAGAAAACTAACTATTCTATCCTTGATAATTGATTCGAGTACCTTGCAGACTAGGGATGTGAGGCTTACTGGCCTATAGTTTTCAACTTTCCCTCTTTCTCCTTTCTTGAAAATAGGAACTACATTTGCCGTTTTCCAATCTGTTGGAATTTCATTTTGCGAAACTGATCTACAAAATATTATGCTAAGTGGAATTGCCACTTCCTTTTCAGCTTCCCGCAATACCCTAGCATAAATTCCATCGGGTCCTGCTGCCTTGTTTGTCTTTATTTTTCTGATATAATTGAAAACAATATCACTATCAATGAAATCAACATCGTGTATCTGATCACCTGTCACTGAACTGTGGTTCACGGTTGGCAGATTAGTCACATCCTCCACTGTAAACACTGATTTAAACTGCTTGCTCAGCTCCTCAACCATCTCACTATCCTCACTCAATATAGTCCCATTTACATCCAGTGGACCAATTGTGCTTGAAACTTTACTTAGCTTGTAGAAACTAAAGAACTTTTTACTGTCCCCATTACAGTTCCTAGCCAAATCCAATTCTTTTGCTCGCTTTGCTGCTCTTATTTTCTGCTTCACAGCGTCTCTAGATTTTTGATACGACCTTAGATTTACGATATTTGAAGCCTCCTTAAATACTCTAAATGCACCTTTCTTAGCCTTAATTGCTTTCATCACATCTGGTGTAAGCCATGCTGGCTTTCCTACCCTTCTTTTGCGCCTTTGCTTTTGGGGAACATGTCTAATCTGAATTTCCCTCAAGTAGGATTTGAACTTTTCCCACATTTCCCAGGTCAACGAGTTCCAGTTCGATATTCGACTTTGACCTATATGTGAGGATGGAGCATGTGACTGTCATTACCTGGCACGCTCAAGTCGTGATGGAAGAAAGCAAATTAATAACGCTTCAAATCTAAATCGAAATCTTAACGGTTCAAAGCCTTGTGACCTTGGAGGTCGCAGGTCATGTCAGGTCAAGCCGTTCACATGATGGAAGGTGTACAAAAGGCATAAAGGTTTAACACCAATAATGTGGACAGTCCAACGGTGGTACTAGAATCATTGACGGATTAATTCCGGAGATATATCAAAATATGTTCCGATAAAATCAGTTTTGGACCTAATGGTTAATTTCCCATAGGGTTTAGCATGGGACCGGGCGGGACTGGAAATCGCGACCCCTTTAATTTCTTTTAAAATCGCCACAAAGGTATGTAATGCAAAAAACACGTCGACAACTCACGCCGTTTCCCGCGGCATCAAAAGGTGTAACGTCCAGAGGTCAATGAGTTCCAGTTCGATATTCGACTTTGACCTATATGTGATGATGCAGCATGTGACTGTCATACCTGGCACGCTCAAGTCGTAATGCAAGAAAGCAAATTAATTACGCTTCAAATCTAAATAGAAAGTTCAACGGTCAAGGAGCCATGTGACCTTGCCAGGTCAGAGGTCATGTCAGGTCAAGCCGTTCACATGATGGAAAGTGTACAAAAGACACAATGTTTTAACACAAATGACGTGGGCAGTCCAACGGTGGCACTAGAACCATTGACGTCCGTTTAATTCCGGAGATATATCAAAATATGTTCCGATAAAATCAGTTTTGGACCTAATGGTTAATCTCCCACAGGGTTTACCATGGGACCCGGCGGAACTGGAAATCGCGACCCCTTTAATTTCTTTTAAAATCGCCACAAAGGTATGTAATGCAAAAACACGTCGACAACTCACGCCGTTTCCCGGGGCATCGAAAGATGTGACCTCCAGAGGTCAACGAGTTCCAGTTCGATATTCGACTTTGACCTATATGTGATGATGGAGCATGTGACTGTCATTACCTGGCACGCTCAAGTCGTAATGGAAGAAGGCAAATTAATTAAGCTTCAAATCTAATAGAAAGTTCAACTGTCACGAAGCCATGTGACCTTGCCAGGTCAGAGGTCATGTCAGGTCAAGCCGTTCATATGATGGAAAGTGTACAAAAGGCACAAAGTGTTAACACCAATACCGTGGACAGTCCAACGGTGGCACTAGAATCATTGATGTCGAATTAATTCCGGAGATATATCAAAATATGTTCCGATTAAATCAGTTCTTGACCTAATTGTTAATTTCCCATAGGGTTTAGCATGGGACCCGGCGGGACTGGAAATCGCGACCCCTTCGATTTTTCTTTAAATCACCACAAACGTATGCAATACCAAAACACGTCGACAACTCACGTCGTTTTCCGGGGCATCGAATGATGTGACCTCCAGAGGTCAACGAGTTCCAGTTCGATATTCGACTTTGACCTATATGTGAGGATGGAGCATGTGACTGTCATTACCTGGCACGCTCAAGTCGTGATGGAAGAAATCAAATTAATAACGCTTCAAATCTAAATCTAAATGTCAACGGTTCAAAGCCTTGTGACCTTGCCAGGTCGCAGGTCATGTCAGGTCAAGCCGTTCACATGATGGAAGGTGTACAAAAGGCATAAAGTTTTAACACCAATAACGTGGACAGTCCAACGGTGGCACTAGAATCATTGACGTCGGATTAATTCCGGAGATATATCAAAATATGTTCCGATAAAATGAGTTTTGGACCTAATGGTTATTTTCCCATAGGGTTTAGCATGGGACCGGGCGGCACTGGAAATCGCGACCCCTTTAATTTCTTTTAAAATCGCCACAAAGGTATGTAATGCAAAATCACGTCGACAACTCACGCCGTTTCCCGGGGCATTGAAACGTGTGACCTCCAGAGGTCAATGAGTTCCAGTTCGATATTCGAGTTTGACCTATATGTGATGGTGCAGCATGTGACTGTCATTACCTGGCACGCTCAAGTCGTAATGCAAGAAAGCAAATTAATTACGCTTCAAATCTAAATAGAAAGTTCAACGGTCAAGGAGCCATGTGACCTTGCCAGGTCAGAGGTCACGTCAGGTCAAGCCGTTCACATGATGGAAAGTGTACAAAAGACACAATGTTTTAACACAAATGACGTGGGCAGTCCAACAGTTGCACTAGAACCATTGACGTCCGTTTAATTCCGGAGATATATCAAAATATGTTCCGATAAAATCAGTTTTGGACCTAATGGTTAATTTCCCATAGGGTTTAGCATGGGACCCGGCAGGGCTGGATATCGCGACCACTTTAATTTCTTTTAAAATCGCCATAAAGGTATGTAATGCAAAAACACGTCGACAACTCACGCCGTTTCCCGGGGCATCGAAAGATGTGACCTCCAGAGGTCAACGAGTTCCGGTTCGATATTCGACTTTGACCTATATGTGATGATGGAGCATGTGACTGTCATTACCTGGCACGCTCAATTCGTAATGGAAGAAAGCAAATTAATTACGCTTCAAATCTAACTGGAAAGTTCAACGGTCAAGGAGCCATGTGACCTTGCCAGGTCAGAGGTCATGTCAGGTCAAGCCGTTCACATGATGGAAGGTGTACAAGAGACACAAAGTTTTAACACCGAAAACGTGAACAGTCCAACGGTGGCACTGGAATCATTGACGTCCGATTAATTCCGGAGATATATCAAAATATGTTCCGATAAAATCTGTTTTGGACCTAATGGTTAATTTCCCATAGGGTTTAGCATGGGACCGGGCGGGACTGGGAATCGCGACCCCTTTAATTTCTTTTAAAATCGCCATAAAGGTATGTAATGCAAAAACACGTCGACAACTCACGCCGTTTCCCGGGGCATCGAAAGGTGTGACCTCCAGAGGTTAATGAGTTCCAGTTCGATATTCGACTTTGACCTATATGTGATGATGCAGCATGTGACTGTCATTACCTGGCACGCTCAAGTCGTAATGCAAGAAAGCAAATTAATTACGCTTCAAATCTAAATAGAAAGTTCAACGGTCAAGGAGCCATGTGACCTTGCCAGGTCAGAGGTCATGTCAGGTCAAGCCGTTCACATGATTGAAAGTGTACAAAAGACACAATGTTTTAACACAAATGACGTGGACAGTCCAACGGTGGCACTAGAACGATTGACGTCCGTTTAATTCCGGAGATATATCAAAATATGTTCCGATAAAACCAGTTTTGGACCTAATGGTTAATTTCCCACAGGGTTTAGCATGGGACCCGGCGGAATTGGAAATCGCGACCCCTTTAATTTCTTTTAAAATCGCCACAAAGGTATGTAATGCAAAAACACGTCGACAGCTCACGCCGTTTCCCGGGGCATCGAAAGATGTGACCTTCAGAGGTCAACGAGTTCCGGTTCGATATTCGACTTTGACCTATATGTGATGATGGAGCATGTGACTGTCATTACCTGGCACGCTCAAGTCGTAATGGAAGAAAGCAAATTAATTACGCTTCAAATCTAAATAGAAAGTTCAACGGTCACGGAGCCATGTGACCTTGCCAGGTCAGAGGTCATGTCAGGTCAAGCCGTTCATATGATGGAAAGTGTACAAGAGACAAAAAGTTTAAACACCAAAAGCGTGAACAGTCCAACGGTGGCACTAGAATCATTGACGTCCGATTAATTACGGAGATATATCAAAATATGTTCCGATAAAATCAGTTTTGGACCTAATGGTTAATTTCCCATAGGGTTTAGCATGGTACCCGGCGGGACTGGAAATCGCGACCACTTCGATTTTTGTTTAAATCACCAAAAACGTATGCAAGAACAAAATACGTCGACAACTCACGTCGTTTCCCGGGGCATCGAAAGATGTGACCTCCAGAGGTCAACGAGTTCCAGTTCGATATTCGACTTTGACCTATATGTGAGGATGGAGCATGTGACTGTCATTAGTTGGCATGCCCAAGTCGTAATGGAAGAACGAATATTAATAACGCTTCAAATCTAAATCTAAATGTCAACGGTTCAAAGCCTTGTGACCTTGCCAGGTCGCAGGTCATGTCAGGTCAAGCCGTTCACATGATGGAAGGTGTACAAAAGGCACAAAGTGTTAACACCAATAACGTGGACAGTCCAACGGTGGCACTAGAATCATTGATGTCGAATTAGTTCCGGAGATATATCAAAATATGTTCCGATTAAATCAGTTCTTGACCTAATTGTTAATTTCCCATAGGGTTTAGCATGGGACCCGGCGGGACTGGAAATCGCGACCCCTTCGATTTTTCTTTAAATCACCACAAACGTATGCAATAGCAAAACACGTCGACAACTCACGTCGTTTTCCGGGGCATCGAATGATGTGACCTCCAGAGGTCAACGAGTTCCTGTTCGATATTCGACTTTGACCTATATGTGAGGATGGAGCATGTGACTGTCATTACCTGGCACGCTCAAGTCGTGATGGAAGAAAGCAAATTAATAACGCTTCAAATCTAAATCTAAATGTCAACGGTTCAAAGCCTTGTGACCTTGCCAGGTCGCAGGTCATGTTAGGTCAAGCCGTTCACATGATGGAAGGTGTACGAAAGGCATAAAGGTTTAACACCAATAACGTGGACAGTCCAACGGTGGCACTAGAATCATTGACGTGGGATTAATTCCGGAGATATATCAAAATATGTTCCGATAAAATCAGTTTTGGACCTAATGGTTAATTTCCCTTAGGGTGTAGCATGGGACCGGGCGGCACTGGAAATCGCGACCCCTTTAATTTCTTTTAAAATCGCCACAAAGGTATGTAATGCAAAATCACGTCGACAACTCACGCCGTTTCCCGGGGAATTGAAAGGTGTGACCTCCAGAGGTCAATGAGTTCCAGTTCGATATTCGAGTTTGACCTATATGTGATGGTGCAGCATGTGACTGTCTTTACCTGGCACGCTCAAGTCGTAATGCAAGAAAGCAAATTAATTACGCTTCAAATCTAAATAGAAAGTTCAACGGTCAAGGAGCCATGTGACCTTGCCAGGTCAGAGGTCATGTCAAGTCAAGCCGTTCACATGATGGAAAGTGTACAAAAGACACAATGTTTTAACACAAATGACGTGGGCAGTCCAACGGTTGCACTAGAACCATTGACGTCCGTTTAATTCCGGAGATATATCAAAATATGTTCCGATAAAATCAGTTTTGGACCTAATGGTTAATTTCCCATAGGGTTTAGCATGGGACCCGGCGGGGCTGGAAATCGCGACCACTTTAATTTCTTTTAAAATCGCCATAAAGGTATGTAATGCAAAAACACGTCAACAACTCACGCCGTTTCCCGGAGCATCGAAAGATGTGACCTCCAGAGGTCAACGAGTTCCGGTTCGATATTCGACTTTGACCTATGTGTGATGATGGAGCATGTGACTGTCTTTATCTGGCACGCTCAAGTCGTAACGGAAGAAAGCAAATTAATTACGCTTCAAATCTAAATGGAAAGTTCAACGGTCAAGGAGCCATGTGACCTTGCCAGGTCAGAGGTCATGTCAGGTCAAGCCGTTCACATGATGGAAGGTGTACAAGAGACACAAAGTTTTAACACGGAAAACGTGAACAGTCCAACGGTGGCACTGGAATCATTGACGTCCGATTACTTCCGGAGATATATCAACATATGTTCCGATAAAATCTGTTTTGGACCTAATGGTTAATTTCCCATAGGGTTTAGCATGGGACCGGGCGGGACTCGGAATCGTGACCCCTTTAATGTCTTTTAAAATCGCCACAAAGGTATGTAATGCAAAAACACGTCGACAACTCACGCCGTTTCCCGGGGCATCGAAAGATGTGACCTTCAGAGGTCAACGAGTTCCAGTTCGATATTCGACTTTGACCTATATATGAGGATGGAGCATGCGACTGTCATTAGTTGGCATGCCCAAGTCGTAATGGAAGAAAGAATATTAATTACGCTTCAAATCTAAATGGAAAGTTCAACGGTCAAGGAGCCATGTGACCTTGCCAGGTCAGAGGTCATGTCAGGTCAAGCCGTTCACATGATTGAAAGTGTACAAAAGACACAATGTTTTAACACAAATGACGTGGGCAGTCCAACGGTGGCACTAGAACCATTGACGTCCGTTTAATTCCGGAGCTATATCAAAATATGTTCAGATAAAATCAGTTTTGGACCTAATGGTTAATTTCCCACAGGGTTTAGCATGGGACCCGGCGGAACTGGAAATCGCGACCTCTTTCATTTCTTTTAAAATCGCCACAAAGGTATGTAATGCAAAAACACGTCGACAACTCACGCCGTTTCCCGGGGCATCGAAAGATGTGACCTTCAGAGGTCAACGAGTTCCGGTTCGATATTCGACTTTGACCTATATATGATGATGGAGCATGTGACTGTTACTACCTGGCACGCTCAAGTCGTAATGGAAGAAAGCAAATTAATTACGCTTCAAATCTAAATAGAAAGTTCAACGGTCACGGAGCCATGTGACATTGCCAGGTCAGAGGTCTTGTTAGGTCAAGCCGTTCATATGATGGAAAGTGTACAAGAGACACAAAGTTTTAACACCAAAAACGTGAACAGTCCAACGGTGGCACTAGAATCATTGGTGTCGAATTAATTCCGGAGATATATCAAAATATGTTCCGATAAAATCAGTTTTTGACCTAATTGTTAATTTCCCAGAGGGTTTAGCATGGGACCCGACGGGACTGGAAATCGCGACCCTTTCGATTTTTCTTTAAATCACCACAAACGTATGCAATAACAAAACACGTCGACAACTCACGTCGTTTTCCGGGGCATCGAATGATGTGACCTCCAGAGGTCATAAAAGTCATAAAGTCATAAAGTATTAAGGCTTAATAAGAGCCACAGGGGCCCATCTGGGTTAAGCCTATCTAGAAAAAGTACTAGAATGTACATACTCCCACCCCAATCAATCCCTTATCCCAAGTTCCTAGGAAGCTATATATCCCAGCCCATCTAACACCACTCACTTGCTACCGCCTAACACCCTCAATAATCACAAGCTCCTCCCATCACACCCATCGTGCCACCATAGACAACCTCATCAGCATCACATCCTGAAGGAAGGTGCCGAATCCACTGCTAGGCACATCCCACAGAAATTCATAAAGCGTTCAGACTTAATAAGAGACTCACTTGCTATTGCATAATACACTCAACAATTACAAACTCCTCCCATCATACCTATTGTGCTACCATAGACAATCTCATCAGTATCACATCCCGAAGGAAGGTGCTGAATCCACTGCTAGGTACACCCTATATAAAGTTGTAAAGCATTTAGACTTAATAAGAGACTCACTTGCTATTTCATAACACAGTCAACAATTGCAAACTCCTCCCAACTCCCACTCCTCCCTGTCGATCAACCTTCCCTGGAATACAGAAAAACAATCCCCCTATTCTTATAATGATTGTCTATGCCGTTTTTAAAGATGTTCAGTGTGTTGCTACTGACAATGGTTCCTGGCAGCTGGTTCCAGTGTTCTACTACCCTGTTGGTGAAGAAAGACTGTCTTAACCTTGTCCTGCTGTGATTAACTTTAATTTTGAATTGATGACCTCTAATTGCATCATTTCTGTTAAATTCAAACATTTCCCTGAGATATCCCTGTTCCTGACCATGAACAAATTTAAAAACCTCGATGAGATCTCCTCTCAGCCTTCTATATCTAAGTGAAAACATGTTCAATTTCTTCAGTCTTTCCTCATATTCCAGGTTGCCTATACCATTAACCATTTTTGTTGCCCTCTTTTGTACTCTCTCTAAAAGCCAACAATCTTTCTCATAACTAGGGGACCAAGCTTGGACACAGTATTCCAAATGTGGCCTGACATATGCACAGTAAAGCTTCCTGATGACCTCCTCACTTTTGTATGACACATTCCTCTGTATTGCCCCAAGCATTCTTAGTGCCTTCTTCCTGGCTTCTTTGGTCTGTTCTGATGCCCCCAATTTTGTGTTCAAAATAACACCTAAGTCCTTCTCCTGCTGAGTCACAGATAGTACTTGGCCACCCATCAAGTATGGAGCCTTCATATGCTGCCTACCTACATGCATGATTTTGCACTTGTCAAAATTAAACTTCATTTGCCATTTTTCGGACCACTTCACTAGCTCGTCTAAGTCTTTCTGCAGCAAAACCTGCTCATTTTGCCCTGTTATTGCCCTAAAGATCTTCAAATAATCCGCAAATTTCAAAACCTTACTGCTTAGGCCACATTCAATGCTATTCACATATATAATGAACAATAGTGGCCCCAGTACCGACCCCTGGGGGACTCCACTAAGAACATTTTGCCATGATGACTTTGTACCATTTAGCATCACTCTCTGCTGTCTATCTGAAAGCCACAACTCTATCCATTTTAGGATGCTACCTGCAATACCATGGACCTGAAGCTGCATCATTAACCGTTTATGGGGTACCTTGTCAAAGGCCTTACTAAAGTCAAGGTATGCTACATCAACCTGATTTCCCTGATCAAATTGTTCTGTAGCAAAATTCAAAAAGTCCAAGAGATTTGTGAGGCACGATCGCCCTTTTCTAAACCCATGTTGAGTATCTTCAATCAATTTGCTTCCTTCCAGAAAACTAACTATTCTATCCTTGATAATTGATTCGAGTACCTTGCAGACTAGGGATGTGAGGCTTACTGGCCTATAGTTTTCAACTTTCCCTCTTTCTCCTTTCTTGAAAATAGGAACTACATTTGCCGTTTTCCAATCTGTTGGAATTTCATTTTGCGAAACTGATCTACAAAATATTATGCTAAGTGGAATTGCCACTTCCTTTTCAGCTTCCCGCAATACCCTAGCATAAATTCCATCGGGTCCTGCTGCCTTGTTTGTCTTTATTTTTCTGATATAATTGAAAACAATATCACTATCAATGAAATCAACATCGTGTATCTGATCACCTGTCACTGAACTGTGGTTCACGGTTGGCAGATTAGTCACATCCTCCACTGTAAACACTGATTTAAACTGCTTGCTCAGCTCCTCAACCATCTCACTATCCTCACTCAATATAGTCCCATTTACATCCAGTGGACCAATTGTGCTTGAAACTTTACTTAGCTTGTAGAAACTAAAGAACTTTTTACTGTCCCCATTACAGTTCCTAGCCAAATCCAATTCTTTTGCTCGCTTTGCTGCTCTTATTTTCTGCTTCACAGCGTCTCTAGATTTTTGATACGACCTTAGATTTACGATATTTGAAGCCTCCTTAAATACTCTAAATGCACCTTTCTTAGCCTTAATTGCTTTCATCACATCTGGTGTAAGCCATGCTGGCTTTCCTACCCTTCTTTTGCGCCTTTGCTTTTGGGGAACATGTCTAATCTGAATTTCCCTCAAGTAGGATTTGAACTTTTCCCACATTTCCCAGGTCAACGAGTTCCAGTTCGATATTCGACTTTGACCTATATGTGAGGATGGAGCATGTGACTGTCATTACCTGGCACGCTCAAGTCGTGATGGAAGAAAGCAAATTAATAACGCTTCAAATCTAAATCGAAATCTTAACGGTTCAAAGCCTTGTGACCTTGGAGGTCGCAGGTCATGTCAGGTCAAGCCGTTCACATGATGGAAGGTGTACAAAAGGCATAAAGGTTTAACACCAATAATGTGGACAGTCCAACGGTGGTACTAGAATCATTGACGGATTAATTCCGGAGATATATCAAAATATGTTCCGATAAAATCAGTTTTGGACCTAATGGTTAATTTCCCATAGGGTTTAGCATGGGACCGGGCGGGACTGGAAATCGCGACCCCTTTAATTTCTTTTAAAATCGCCACAAAGGTATGTAATGCAAAAAACACGTCGACAACTCACGCCGTTTCCCGCGGCATCAAAAGGTGTAACGTCCAGAGGTCAATGAGTTCCAGTTCGATATTCGACTTTGACCTATATGTGATGATGCAGCATGTGACTGTCATACCTGACACGCTCAAGTCGTAATGCAAGAAAGCAAATTAATTACGCTTCAAATCTAAATAGAAAGTTCAACGGTCAAGGAGCCATGTGACCTTGCCAGGTCAGAGGTCATGTCAGGTCAAGCCGTTCACATGATGGAAAGTGTACAAAAGACACAATGTTTTAACACAAATGACGTGGGCAGTCCAACGGTGGCACTAGAACCATTGACGTCCGTTTAATTCCGGAGATATATCAAAATATGTTCCGATAAAATCAGTTTTGGACCTAATGGTTAATCTCCCACAGGGTTTACCATGGGACCCGGCGGAACTGGAAATCGCGACCCCTTTAATTTCTTTTAAAATCGCCACAAAGGTATGTAATGCAAAAACACGTTGACAACTCACGCCGTTTCCCGGGGCATCGAAAGATGTGACCTCCAGAGGTCAACGAGTTCCGGTTCGATATTCGACTTTGACCTATATGTGATGATGGAGCATGTGACTGTCATTACCTGGCACGCTCAAGTCGTAATGGAAGAAGGCAAATTAATTAAGCTTCAAATCTAATAGAAAGTTCAACTGTCACGAAGCCATGTGACCTTGCCAGGTCAGAGGTCATGTCAGGTCAAGCCGTTCATATGATGGAAAGTGTACAAAAGGCACAAAGTGTTAACACCAATACCGTGGACAGTCCAACGGTGGCACTAGAATCATTGATGTCGAATTAATTCCGGAGATATATCAAAATATGTTCCGATTAAATCAGTTCTTGACCTAATTGTTAATTTCCCATAGGGTTTAGCATGGGACCCGGCGGGACTGGAAATCGCGACCCCTTCGATTTTTCTTTAAATCACCACAAACGTATGCAATACCAAAACACGTCGACAACTCACGTCGTTTTCCGGGGCATCGAATGATGTGACCTCCAGAGGTCAACGAGTTCCAGTTCGATATTCGACTTTGACCTATATGTGAGGATGGAGCATGTGACTGTCATTACCTGGCACGCTCAAGTCGTGATGGAAGAAATCAAATTAATAACGCTTCAAATCTAAATCTAAATGTCAACGGTTCAAAGCCTTGTGACCTTACCAGGTCGCAGGTCATGTCAGGTCAAGCCGTTCACATGATGGAAGGTGTACAAAAGGCATAAAGTTTTAACACCAATAACGTGGACAGTCCAACGGTGGCACTAGAATCATTGACGTCGGATTAATTCCGGAGATATATCAAAATATGTTCCGATAAAATGAGTTTTGGACCTAATGGTTAATTTCCCATAGGGTTTAGCATGGGACCGGGCGGCACTGGAAATCGCGACCCCTTTAATTTCTTTTAAAATCGCCACAAAGGTATGTAATGCAAAATCACGTCGACAACTCACGCCGTTTCCCGGGGCATTGAAACGTGTGACCTCCAGAGGTCAATGAGTTCCAGTTCGATATTCGAGTTTGACCTATATGTGATGGTGCAGCATGTGACTGTCATTACCTGGCACGCTCAAGTCGTAATGCAAGAAAGCAAATTAATTACGCTTCAAATCTAAATAGAAAGTTCAACGGTCAAGGAGCCATGTGACCTTGCCAGGTCAGAGGTCACGTCAGGTCAAGCCGTTCACATGATGGAAAGTGTACAAAAGACACAATGTTTTAACACAAATGACGTGGGCAGTCCAACGGTTGCACTAGAACCATTGACGTCCGTTTAATTCCGGAGATATATCAAAATATGTTCCGATAAAATCAGTTTTGGACCTAATGGTTAATTTCCCATAGGGTTTAGCATGGGACCCGGCAGGGCTGGATATCGCGACCACTTTAATTTCTTTTAAAATCGCCATAAAGGTATGTAATGCAAAAACACGTCGACAACTCACGCCGTTTCCCGGGGCATCGAAAGATGTGACCTCCAGAGGTCAACGAGTTCCGGTTCGATATTCGACTTTGACCTATATGTGATGATGGAGCATGTGACTGTCATTACCTGGCACGCTCAAGTCGTAATGGAAGAAAGCAAATTAATTACGCTTCAAATCTAACTGGAAAGTTCAACGGTCAAGGAGCCATGTGACCTTGCCAGGTCAGAGGTCATGTCAGGTCAAGCCGTTCACATGATGGAAGGTGTACAAGAGACACAAAGTTTTAACACCGAAAACGTGAACAGTCCAACGGTGGCACTGGAATCATTGACGTCCGATTAATTCCGGAGATATATCAAAATATGTTCCGATAAAATCTGTTTTGGACCTAATGGTTAATTTCCCATAGGGTTTAGCATGGGACCGGGCGGGACTCGGAATCGCGACCCCTTTAATTTCTTTTAAAATCGCCACAAAGGTATGTAATGCAAAAACACGTCGACAACTCACGCCGTTTCCCGGGGCATCGAAAGGTGTGACCTCCAGAGGTTAATGAGTTCCAGTTCGATATTCGACTTTGACCTATATGTGATGATGCAGCATGTGACTGTCATTACCTGGCACGCTCAAGTCGTAATGCAAGAAAGCAAATTAAGTACGCTTCAAATCTAAATAGAAAGTTCAACGGTCAAGGAGCCATGTGACCTTGCCAGGTCAGAGGTCATGTCAGGTCAAGCCGTTCACATGATTGAAAGTGTACAAAAGACACAATGTTTTAACACAAATGACGTGGACAGTCCAACGGTGGCACTAGAACGATTGACGTCCGTTTAATTCCGGAGATATATCAAAATATGTTCCGATAAAACCAGTTTTGGACCTAATGGTTAATTTCCCACAGGGTTTAGCATGGGACCCGGCGGAATTGGAAATCGCGACCCCTTTAATTTCTTTTAAAATCGCCACAAAGGTATGTAATGCAAAAACACGTCGACAGCTCACGCCGTTTCCCGGGGCATCGAAAGATGTGACCTTCAGAGGTCAACGAGTTCCGGTTCGATATTCGACTTTGACCTATATGTGATGATGGAGCATGTGACTGTCATTACCTGGCACGCTCAAGTCGTAATGGAAGAAAGCAAATTAATTACGCTTCAAATCTAAATAGAAAGTTCAACGGTCACGGAGCCATGTGACCTTGCCAGGTCAGAGGTCATGTCAGGTCAAGCCGTTCATATGATGGAAAGTGTACAAGAGACAAAAAGTTTAAACACCAAAAGCGTGAACAGTCCAACGGTGGCACTAGAATCATTGACGTCCGATTAATTACGGAGATATATCAAAATATGTTCCGATAAAATCAGTTTTGGACCTAATGGTTAATTTCCCATAGGGTTTAGCATGGTACCCGGCGGGACTGGAAATCGCGACCACTTCGATTTTTGTTTAAATCACCAAAAACGTATGCAAGAACAAAATACGTCGACAACTCACGTCGTTTCCCGGGGCATCGAAAGATGTGACCTCCAGAGGTCAACGAGTTCCAGTTCGATATTCGACTTTGACCTATATGTGAGGATGGAGCATGTGACTGTCATTAGTTGGCATGCCCAAGTCGTAATGGAAGAACGAATATTAATAACGCTTCAAATATAAATCTAAATGTCAACGGTTCAAAGCCTTGTGACCTTGCCAGGTCGCAGGTCATGTCAGGTCAAGCCGTTCACATGATGGAAGGTGTACAAAAGGCACAAAGTGTTAACACCAATAACGTGGACAGTCCAACGGTGGCACTAGAATCATTGATGTCGAATTAGTTCCGGAGATATATCAAAATATGTTCCGATTAAATCAGTTCTTGACCTAATTGTTAATTTCCCATAGGGTTTAGCATGGGACCCGGCGGGACTGGAAATCGCGCCCCGTTCGATTTTTCTTTAAATCACCACAAACGTATGCAATAGCAAAACACGTCGACAACTCACGTCGTTTTCCGGGGCATCGAATGATGTGACCTCCAGAGGTCAACGAGTTCCTGTTCGATATTCGACTTTGACCTATATGTGAGGATGGAGCATGTGACTGTCATTACCTGGCACGCTCAAGTCGTGATGGAAGAAAGCAAATTAATAACGCTTCAAATCTAAATCTAAATGTCAACGGTTCAAAGCCTTGTGACCTTGCCAGGTCGCAGGTCATGTTAGGTCAAGCCGTTCACATGATGGAAGGTATACGAAAGGCATAAAGGTTTAACACCAATAACGTGGACAGTCCAACGGTGGCACTAGAATCATTGACGTGGGATTAATTCCGGAGATATATCAAAATATGTTCCGATAAAATCAGTTTTGGACCTAATGGTTAATTTCCCTTAGGGTGTAGCATGGGACCGGGCGGGACTGGAAATCGCGACTCCTTTAATTTCTTTTAAAATCGCCACAAAGGTATGTAATGCAAAAACACGTCGACAACTCACGCCGTTTCCCGGGGCATCGAAAGGTGTGACCTCCAGAGGTCAATGAGTTCCAGTTCGATATTCGACTTTGATCTATATGTGATGATGCAGCATGTGACTGTCATTACCTGGCACGCTCAAGTCGTAATGCAAGAAAGCAAATTAATTACGCTTGAAATCTAAATAGAAAGTTCAACGGTCAAGGAGCCATGTGACCTTGCCAGGTCAGAGGTCATGTCAGGTCAAGCCGTTCACATGATGGAAAGTGTACAAAAGACACAATGTTTTAACACAAATGACGTGGGCAGTCCAACGGTGGCACTAGAACCATTGACGTCCGTTTAATTCCGGAGATATATCAAAATATGTTCCAATAAAATCAGTTTTGGACCTAATGGTTAATTTCCCATAGGGTTTAGCATGGGACCCGGCGGGACTGGAAATCGCGAGCCCTTCGATTTTTGTTTAAATCACCACAAACGTATGCAAGAACAAAACACGTCGACAATTTACGTCGTTTCCCGGAGCATCGAAAGATGTGACCTCCAGAGGTCAACGAGTTCCAGTTCGATATTCGACTTTGACCTATATGTGAGGATGGAGCATTAGGGTAGAACGTCAGAGACGAATTATTTTTCCGGGAAAACCGCGTAGTGGGTTTTTTTGCCTTTGGTCATAAGGAACATGAAACATATTTTTTATTTTTTTTATTTCAACTTTTTGCTGCGCAAAATCGCACTTTAAAATCCAAAATTTTCCCCAAAATAGGCTACATTTGTTCTCATTTCCTTCCTAATTAAGATAGAACCATGAAACAAGTTATATCATGTTGCACGCAACGAGATGAATCCATCGACACCAAATATTATGACCTAAGGTCACGGGTTCTCGCTCCAGGTCAGGTCATTGACCTCAATTTGGCCAAAAATCGCTATTTTCGTAACTTTCCGGGGTTTATCTTGTGACGGTTACAGAAGAAATCGACAAAATTTGGAACATATTACCGATATGGCTACTACGCAGCTTGTGATATTATTTAATGCGGCATTTCTTCTCAAGGTCGGAGGTCACGAGAGGTCAAAGTTCAGAGGTCACAGAAGGTCAAATTTGGAAAGTGTACGAAATTCCATGTTTTGATGTTCCGAGATAAATTTTGGCGTCGAATTCGAATTCAGTAATAAAAATTACCTTCGTTTCCTTTTTGTCTTCATTCAGTTCGTTTAACCGCGCCAAGTAATTATGCACTTGTTACGTGTAATTTAGGAGGAAAAAGTAGCATCTCTATCAGGAATTCTTATAATTAATGGGATGTTAGGTAACCCCGAATATCTTGCATATTTGGATCTCCTACATTTTACATTAAAGAATATGACCAAAAATATATTTAAATGAGAGAAGGCATAAACTGTATACAACAAATTTTGCGTGCTTCTGCTTCAAAAGATATGTTGCAGCGTTGGAATGGCGCCATTATTTGTAAACAATGCAAGGTTAGTCGTCTGCTGAAAATGGCGTCGGAGTGCGCATGTACAAACCAGGTCACAATCGGCAACGGGTTTGGCGGATTTTGTTGGTTCCGCTCAGAAGCTTGTGAGATCCGAATTACCAACACTGAGGGAAGTCCTACGTCATGGCTTATTCCTACAGAGCACAGCACAGAGCACAGATCTGGCCGATAAGAGGAACATTCCCTGTGCAGACATTGCCAAAGAACTTGCCGTAGAAGTTATGACTATCTGGCAAAGAGCTAACAGGAAGTTCCGTCCACCAGTCGTTATAAGTGAGCGGCAACTACAGAGGAATATCGAGACAGCTCTGAAAATAGCATCCGACATCGGCAGAAGAAGAGTAACGTCGAAAAAAGAGGTGCAAAAGGCAACCGACAGGCTAGACAAACTCCTAGATTTGTCGCGTTGTAAATGTCCGATTATGGCGTGCGATCAAGCCGGTTGTGAGGGCTGTGATACCGAGGCGCACTGCGAGTGCAGCTGCCCCCGAGAGCGGAAAATTCCACGCATCGAACTCAAATTCCTCATGAGCCAAAGGCAAAAGTCAAGTGATATGAAGGGATCGATGCAGATGATGGGAAAAGATGCCATTGAGTCCAGGAGAGAGAGAGAGCACGCGAAGTGAGACAGGTCACAGCAAGGGCTCGGGATGAGAGGGCGAGACTCGAGAGAGTCAACTTCTGATGAAAGGACTTCAGGGGAGATGATGAGAGAAATGATGCCTGAAGATGTCGATAACAGTGCCGACACAGAGGATGATGCAGAATCTTTAACGAGTCAAGTGCAGCCCAGCGGCACCAGGAATATGGTAAAAATAGCACAGACTGCACTCGCGGCTATTCGCTTCAATGTGTCCGATTATACAACCGCTGCTGTCGCGAGCGGATATCTGCAGGATCTCATCAGGGCTGGCATTGTGCAAAAGAATATGGGACATCTCGCAGTAGATCGAATGAAGGTCACTAGGGCCAAGAACAGTCTGATGATGAGCATGAGGAAAGACGGACGGAAAGAAGGCGGAGCGGAATGTGTGATGTTTGACAGAAGGATTGATGCGACTAAAGTCATTATCTATCACGAAGAAACACAGACAAATCACACGACACTGAGGATGGAAAACCACTATTCACTAACTGACGAAGCCGGAAAGTATCTCACTCACACCCATGAGAAGGTAGAGTGAACCACGTCTTCTTCAGAACAAGCTGCAGACTTCATTGTGAATTGGATGACGACACACGGAGTTGATGAAACACTCGTCACTATCGGAGCTGACTCGACTTCAAGCAACACCGGCCACAAAGGTGGAATCATCCACTTCATTGAGCAGAAGCTGGGGCGAAAGTGTGAGTGGCTGGTGTGCGAGCTCCATACGAATGAGCTACCTCTTCGCCACCTCATCGAACAGCTGGGTGAGAGGTCATTTCAGTTCGTAGCATGCTCTCGCTAAACCGTGTTGTCAGTCTAGGTAATCCGGTTATCAAGTCTCATTACGATACAGAGGTCAGTATTATGCCTCTCTTTGGCTAGGGCCCGTTATATTCCGATATACAGATGTATCCTGCCTGTATGCATTTTAAAGAATTGTGAATTCCTGCTGCAAACTTTTTGCCAAATAAATATTTTAGCGCACTGCAAATCATGACTCCCAGCATCCGGAACTCTAAAGGTATATACTGAATAGATACCTATTACAGTTATAGCATGTTTTGCAGATGGAAAGACAAACTCCAAGACGGGGTTTTCGGGCGAGGTGGGCAAACTGCTGTAGCGAGCGAAGGATCTCCATGTGAACTTCAAGTTCAAGCCATCACGACCGGGGAACCCTTGATCGATCTGCCGGACGAAGTCGTGCGGGACTTGTCATCAGACCAGCGGTACGCGTACGGGATGGTGCAGGCGGTGCGGTCTGAGGAGCTAGCCTGGCCTGGCCCTCTTGCAGCACGGGCCTATCTGTCATAGCCGGTGGTTAACCACTGGCTGTGCGCTTCTCCGACTGCGGGAAGCCGACCACGGCCTAGCGGGAGAGCTACTGCTGAGACTCGAGCGGCTCGTCACATTCGTTGTCAGCTGCTACTTCAATAAATGTGGTTTGACATGAAGGTCAGAAGTAGCTGGCTGGACGCGCCGCGCCACGTCATCACGGCCCTTCGATGCCTCCGGCAACAGGATCGGGTGGTTCAGGACGCTGTTGCACCACACATCAAGCGTGGCGCGTGGTTTGCACACAGTGAGGCGATTCTGCAATCGATGGTGTGCAGCAGCAGCCGCACCGAGCGGGAGTTTGGTGTCGCCAAAATCCTCCAGCTGCGCAAGGGCGACGATCGAGGGGACATGTCCGTCAGGGAAATGAGAAAGCCCAAGCTGAACGAGGCCGCCACCAAGCTAGAGGAACTAATAGACTGGGATAACGCACATGAGCCGGTGCTCACTTGCGGTCTCAGCAGCGACCAGGTGAAGGAGTTCATTGAAGCTCTGATGATTGCTCCCACCTACGCCGCTCATACACAGGGCACCGAGCGCATAGTGAAGGAGGTAACGGCGGCATCTGCCGCAGTGTACGGGTTCGACCGCCGATACGGATGTATTCGGGTTCGAGCCGTTCACAGGGAGCTGCTGCCAGTGTTTGCTACTAAACGTGACATGATGCGAATGCAACAGATCATGGAGGCGTAGGGAGAAAGCAAACGTAACGTGCGTGCAGTAGCATCACTGGTAGCAGCTGCCTGTGATTGTAACCCGATAGGCTTCTTTCCCCACGGCGTGTATTTTTTGTCCTGTCGTCTGTTACAAATGTATCACCTGTGACCGTTGGATATATGACTTACATTCTTGTTAATGATAAATATAGTCGTATGTACCATCCCTATACTTTTCACATGAAACAGGATTTATAATGAGTTATGATAATTTTGAGTCTTGGATTCGAATTATGCACCAAAATTTACGTCTAGAACTTTAAACCCGGGAATTTCGGACACTTTCCAAATTTGACCTTCTGTGACCTCTGAACTTTGACCTCTCGTGACCCCGACCTTGAGAAGAAATGCCACATTAAATAATATCACAAGCTGCGTAGTAGCCATATCGGTAATATGTTCCAAATTTTGTCGATTTCTTCTGTAACCGTCACAAGATAAACCCCGGAAAGTTACGAAAATAGCGATTTTTGGCCAAATTGAGGTCAATGACCTGACCTGGAGCGAGAACCCGTGACCTTAGGTCATAATATTTGGTGTCGATCGATTCATTTCATTGCGTGCAACATGATATAACTTGTTTCATGGTTCTATCTTAATTAGGAAGGAAATGAGAACAAATTTAGCCTATTTTGGGGGAAATTTTTGATTTTAAAGTGCGATTTTGCGTAGCAAAAATTTGAAATTAAAAATTAAACAAATATGTTTCATGTTCATTATGACCAAAGGAAAAAACTCCACTACGCGGTTTTTCCGGAAAAATACTTCGTCTCTGACGTTCTACCCTATGGAGCATGTGACTGTCATTAGTTGGCATGCCCAAGTCGTAATGGAAGAAAGAATATTAATAACGCTTCAAATCTAAATCTAAATGTCCACGGTTCAGAGCCTTGTAACCTTGCCAGGTCGCAGGTCATGTCAGGTCAAGCCGTTCACATGATGGAAGGTGTACAAGAGACACAAAGTTTTAACACCAAAAACGTGAACAGTCCATCGGTGGCACTAGAATCATTGACGTCCGATTAATTCCGGAGATATATCAAAATATGTTCCGATAAAATCAGTTTTGGACCTAATGGTTAATTTCCCATAGGGTTTAGCATGGGACCCGGCGGGACTGGAAATCGCGACCCCTTCGATTTTTGTTTAAATCACCACAAACGTATGCAAGAACAAAACACGTCGACAACTCATGTCGTTTCCCGGGGCATCGAAAGATGTGACCTCCAGAGGTCAACGAGTTCCAGTTCGATATTCGACTTTGACCTATATGTGAGGATGGAGCATGTGACTGTCATTAGTTGGCATGCCCAAGTCGTAATGGAAGAAAGAATATTAATAACGCTTAAAATCTAAATCTAAATGTCAACGGTTCAAAGCCTTGCGACCTTGCCAGGTCGCAGGTCATGTCAGGTCAAGCCGTTCACATGATGGAAGGTGTACAAAAGGCACAAAGTTTTAACACCAATAACGTGGACAGTCCAACGGTGGCACTAGAATCATTGATGTCGAATTAATTCCGGAGATATATCAAAATATGTTCCGATTAAATCAGTTCTTGACCTAATTGTTAATTTCCCATAGGGTTTAGCATGGGACCCGGCGGGACTGGAAATCGCGACCCCTTCGATTTTTCTTTAAATCACCACAAACGTATGCAATAACAAAACACGTCGACAACTCACGTCGTTTTCCGGGGCATCGAATGATGTGACCTCCAGAGGTCAACGAGTTCCAGTTCGATATTCGACTTTGACCTATATGTGAGGATGGAGCATGTGACTGTCATTACCTGGCACGCTCAAGTCGTGATGGAAGAAATCAAATTAATAACGCTTCAAACCTAAATCTAAATGTCAACGGTTCAAAACCTTGTGACCTTGCCAGGTCGCAGGTCATGTCAGGTCAAGCCGTTCACATGATGGAAGGTGTACAAAAGGCATAAAGTTTTAACACCAATAACGTGGACAGTCCAACGGTGGCACTAGAATCATTGACGTCGGATTAATTCCGGAGATATATCAAAATATGTTCCGATAAAATCAGTTTTGGACCTAATGGTTAATTTCCCATAGGGTTTAGCATGGGACCGGGCGGGACTGGAAATCGCGACCCCTTTAATTTCTTTTAAAATCGCCACAAAGGTATGTAATGCAAAAACACGTCGATAACTCACGCCGTTTCCCGGGGCATTGAAACGTGTGACCTCCAGAGGTCAATGAGTTCCAGTTCGATATTCGAGTTTGACCTATATGTGATGGTGCAGCATGTGACTGTCATTACCTGGCACGCTCAAGTCGTAATGCAAGAAAGCAAATTAATTACGCTTCAAATCTAAATAGAAAGTTCAACGGTCAAGGAGCCATGTGACCTTGCCAGGTCAGAGGTCACGTCAGGTCAAGCCGTTCACATGATGGAAAGTGTACAAAAGACACAATGTTTTAACACAAATGACGTGGGCAGTCCAACGGTTGCACTAGAACCATTGACGTCCGTTTAATTCCGGAGATATATCAAAATATGTTCCGATAAAATCAGTTTTGGACCTAATGGTTAATTTCCCATAGGGTTTAGCATGGGACCCGGCAGGGCTGGATATCGCGACCACTTTAATTTCTTTTAAAACGCCATAAAGGTATGTAATGCAAAAACACGTCGACAACTCACGCCGTTTCCCGGGGCATCGAAAGATGTGACCTCCAGAGGTCAACGAGTTCCGGTTCGATATTCGACTTGGACCTATATGTGATGATGGAGCATGTGACTGTCATTACCTGGCACGCTCAAGTCGTAATGGAAGAAAGCAAATTAATTACGCTTCAAATCTAACTGGAAAGTTCAACGGTCAAGGAGCCAGTGACCTTGCCAGGTCAGAGGTCATGTCAGGTCAAGCCGTTCACATGATGGAAGGTGTACAAGAGACACAAAGTTTTAACACCGAAAACGTGAACAGTCCAACGGTGGCACTGGAATCATTGACGTCCGATTAATTCCGGAGATATATCAAAATATGTTCCGATAAAATCTGTTTTGGACCTAATGGTTAATTTCCCATAGGGTTTAGCATGGGACCGGGCGGGACTCGGAATCGCGACCCCTTTAATTTCTTTTAAAATCGCCACAAAGGTATGTAATGCAAAAACACGTCGACAACTCACGCCGTTTCCCGGGGCATCGAAAGGTGTGACCTCCAGAGGTTAATGAGTTCCAGTTCGATATTCGACTTTGACCTATATGTGATGATGCAGCATGTGACTGTCATTACCTGGCACGCTCAAGTCGTAATGCAAGAAAGCAAATTAAGTACGCTTCAAATCTAAATAGAAAGTTCAACGGTCAAGGAGCCATGTGACCTTGCCAGGTCAGAGGTCATGTCAGGTCAAGCCGTTCACATGATTGAAAGTGTACAAAAGACACAATGTTTTAACACAAATGACGTGGACAGTCCAACGGTGGCACTAGAACGATTGACGTCCGTTTAATTCCGGAGATATATCAAAATATGTTCCGATAAAACCAGTTTTGGACCTAATGGTTAATTTCCCACAGGGTTTAGCATGGGACCCGGCGGAATTGGAAATCGCGACCCCTTTAATTTCTTTTAAAATCGCCACAAAGGTATGTAATGCAAAAACACGTCGACAGCTCACGCCGTTTCCCGGGGCATCGAAAGATGTGACCTTCAGAGGTCAACGAGTTCCGGTTCGATATTCGACTTTGACCTATATGTGATGATGGAGCATGTGACTGTCATTACCTGGCACGCTCAAGTCGTAATGGAAGAAAGCAAATTAATTACGCTTCAAATCTAAATAGAAAGTTCAACGGTCACGGAGCCATGTGACCTTGCCAGGTCAGAGGTCATGTCAGGTCAAGCCGTTCATATGATGGAAAGTGTACAAGAGACAAAAAGTTTAAACACCAAAAGCGTGAACAGTCCAACGGTGGCACTAGAATCATTGACGTCCGATTAATTACGGAGATATATCAAAATATGTTCCGATAAAATCAGTTTTGGACCTAATGGTTAATTTCCCATAGGGTTTAGCATGGTACCCGGCGGGACTGGAAATCGCGACCACTTCGATTTTTGTTTAAATCACCAAAAACGTATGCAAGAACAAAATACGTCGACAACTCACGTCGTTTCCCGGGGCATCGAAAGATGTGACCTCCAGAGGTCAACGAGTTCCAGTTCGATATTCGACTTTGACCTATATGTGAGGATGGAGCATGTGACTGTCATTACCTGGCACGCTCAAGTCGTGATGGAAGAAAGCAAATTATTAACGCTTCAAACCTAAATCTAAATGTCAACGGTTCAAAGCCTTGTGACCTTGCCAGGTCGCAGGTCATGTCAGGTCAAGCCGTTCACATGATGGAAGGTGTACAAAAGGCATAAAGTTTGAACACCAATAACGTGGACAGTCCAACGGTGGCACTAGAATCATTGACGTCGGATTAATTCCGGAGATATATCAAAATATGTTCCGATAAAATGAGTTTTGGACCTAATGGTTAATTTCCCATAGGGTTTAGCATGGGACCGGGCGGCACTGGAAATCGCGACCCCTTTAATTTCTTTTAAAATCGCAACAAAGGTATGTAATGCAAAATCACGTCGACAACTCACGCCGTTTCCCGGGGCATCAAAAGGTGTAACCTCCAGAGGTCAATGAGTTCCAGTTCGATATTCGAATTTGACCTATATGTGATGATGCAGCATGTGACTGTCATTACCTGGCACGCTCAAGTCGTAATGCAAGAAAGCAAATTAATTACGCTTCAAATCTAAATAGAAAGTTCAACGGTCAAGGAGCCATGTGACCTTGCCAGGTCAGAGGTCATGTCAGGTCAAGCCGTTCACATGATGGAAATTGTACAAAAGACAGAATGTTTTAATACAAATAACGTGGGCAGTCCAACGGTGGCACTAGAACGATTGACGTCCGTTTAATTCCGGAGATATATCAAAATACGTTCCGATAAAATCAGTTTTGGACCTAATGGTTAATCTCCCACAGGGTTTACCATGGGACCCGGCGGAACTGGAAATCGCGAACCCTTTAATTTCTTTTAAAATCGCCACAAAGGTATGCAATGCAAAAACACGTTGACAACTCACGCCGTTTCCCAGGGCATCGAAAGATGTGACCTCCAGAGGTCACCGAGTTCCAGTTCGATATTCGACTTTGACCTATATGTGAGGATGGAGCATGTGACTGTCATTAGTTGGCATGCCCAAGTCGTAATGGAAGAACGAATATTAATAACGCTTCAAATCTAAATCTAAATGTCAACGGTTCAAAGCCTTGTGACCTTGCCAGGTCGCAGGTCATGTCAGGTCAAGCCGTTCACATGAGGGAAGGTGTACAAAAGGCACAAAGTGTTAACACCAATAACGTGGACAGTCCAACGGTGGCACTAGAACGAGTGAACAATGTCCGGCCTAAGTGTAAAACATACTTCCATAAGGCACACAAACAAATCGCAAGGATGCTTTCCCGAGTCCAGCAACCCGTGAAGAAATGTTTTAAGTCGTCAAATTTTCAACCCGACGTAGCCGCTTACTGAAAAATAAAGAGCTGTCCAACATGCATGGTACATGCAGGACAGAATAAGTCCCTGTGAGAAATAAATCTTCATTCTTTTCGGATTTCGTTTATTCGCGGTATCCGTCCCGCACGTTCAAAATAGACTGTTCCAAGTTCCATAAGAAGGCACATTTGTGAAATATAACGAGTGAAAAACTTATCGCCGAAATGTAAAACATGCTTCCATCAGGGACGCGAACAAAACGCAAACATGCTATTTTGTGATCGGCTACCTGTAAAGAAATATTTTATGTCGTCACATTCTCAACCCGATCTAGCCGCTTCCTAAAAATAGTGAGCTGTCCAAATTGCATGATACTTGCAGGACAGAATAAGTCCCAGACCGAAATGAATCTTCATTCTTTTGGGATTTCCTTTATTCGCGGCATCCGTACCGCACATTCAAAATCGACGGTTCGAAGTTCTGCCCGGAGGCACAGTTGTGAAATATAACGAGTGAAAAACGTCCGGCCCAAATGTAAAACATGCTTCCATAAGGCACGCGAACAAATCGCAAAGATGCTTTTCCGTGATCAGCTACACTTGGAGAAATATTTTAATTCGTCACATTCTCAGCCCGATTTAGCCGCTTCCTAAAAATAGTGAGCTGTCCAAAATGCATGATACTTGCAGGACAGAATACGTCCCTGTGAGAAATATGTCTTTATTCTTTTGGGATTTCCTTTATTCGCGGTATCAGTCCCGCACGTTCAAAATAAACTGTTCCAAGTTCCGTCAGAAGGCACCTTTGTGAAATATTACGAGTGAAAAATTTCCAGCCCAAATGTAAAACTTGCTTCCATCAGGCAGGCGAACAAAACGCAAACATGCGTTTTCGTGATCGGGTACACGTGAAGAAATATTATAATTCGTCACATTCTCAACCCGATTCAGCCGCCTCCGAAAAAATATAGAGCTGTCCAAAATGCATGGTACTTGCAGGACGGAATAAGTCCCTGTGAGAAATAAATCTTCATTTTTGGGGATTTCGGTTATTTGCAGTATTCGTCACGCACATTCAAAATCGAATGGATGAAGTTCTGCTAGAAGGCACATTTGTGAAATATAACGAGTGGAAAATTTCCGGCTCAAATGTAAACATGCTTTCATTAGCCACGCGAACAAAACGCAAAGATGCTTTCCCGAGTCCAGCTACCCGTGAAGAAATATTTGAATTGGTCACATTTTCAATCCGATTTAGCCACTTCCGAAAAATAATGAACTGTCCAAAATGCATGGTACTTGCGGGACAGAATGAATCCCTGTCAAAACTAAATTTAAATTCTTTTCGGATTTCGATTATTCACGGCATCCGTTCCGCACAATCAAAATCGACTGTTCCAAGTTCCGCCAGAAGGCACATTTGCGAAATATAACGAGTGGAAAATTTCCAGCTCAAATGTAAAGCATGCTTCCATCACCCACGCGAACAAAACGCAAAGATGCTTTCCCGAGTCCAGCTACCCGTGAAGAAATATTAATATTGGTCACATTTTCAATCCGATTTAGCCACTTCCGAAAAATAATGAACTGTCCAAAATGCATGGAACTTGCGGGACAGAATGAATCGCTGTCAGAAATAAATCTGCATTCTTTTCGGATTTCGATTATTCACGGCATCCGTGCCGCACAATCAAAATCGACTGTTCCAAGTTCCGCCACAAGGCGCATTTGTGAAATATAAGGAGTGAAAAATGTACGGCCCAAATGTAAAACATGCTTCCATAAGGCACGCAAACAAATCGCAAGAATGCTTTCCCGAGTCCAACTACCCGTGAAGAAATGTTTTAAGTCGTCAAATTTTCAACCCGATTTAGCCGCTTCCTGAAAAATAAAGAGCTGTCCAACATGCATGGTACATGCAGGACAGAATAAGTCCCTGTGAGAAATATATCTTCATTCTTTTCGGATATCGGTTATTCGCGGTATCCGTCCCGCACGTTCACAATAGACTGTTCCAAGTTCCGCCAGAAGGCACATTTGTGAAATATAACGAGTGAAAAACTTATCGCCGAAATGTAAAACATGCTTCAATCAGGGACGCGAACAAAACGCAAACATGCTATTTCGTGATCGGCTACCTGTAAAGAAATATTTTATGTCGTCACATTCTCAACCCGATTTAGCCGCTTCCTAAAAATAGTGAGCTGTCCAAATTGCATGATACTTGCAGGACAGAATAAGTCCCCGACCGAAATAAATCTTCATTCTTTTGGGATTTCGTTTATTCGCGGCATCCGTACCGCACATTCAAAATCGACGGTTCGAAGTTCTGCCCGGAGGCACAGTTGTGAAATATAACGAGTGAAAAATGTCCGGCCCAAATGTAAAACATGCTTCCATAAGGCACGCGAACAAATCGCAAAGATGCTTTTCCGTGATCAGCTACACTTGGAGAAATATTTTAATTCGTCACATTCTCAGCCCGATTTATCGCTTCCTAAAAATAGTGAGCTGTCCAAAATGCATGATACTTGCAGGACAGAATACGTCCCTGTGAGAAGTAAGTCTTCATTCTTTTGGGATTTCCTTTATTCGCGGTATCAGTCCCGCACGTTCAAAATAAACTTTTCCAAGTTCCGTCAGAAGGCACCTTTGTGAAATACTACGAGTGAAAAATGTCCAGCCCAAATGTAAAACTTGCTTCCATCAGGCACGCGAACAAAACGCAAACTTGCGTTTTCGTGATCGGGTACACGTCAAGAAATATTTTAATTCGTCACATTCTCAACCCGATTCAGCCGCCTGCGAAAAATATAGAGCTGTCCAAAATGAATGGCACTTGCAGGACGGAATAAGTCCCTGTGAGAAATAAATCTTCATTTTTGGTGATTTCGTTTATTTGCGGTATACGTCACGCACATTCAAAATCGAATGGATGAAGTTCTGCTAGAAGGCACATTTGTGAAATATAACGAGTGGAAAATTTCCGGCTCAACTGTAAACATGCTTTCATCAGCCACGCGAACAAAACGCAAAGATGCTTTCCCGAGTCCAGCTACCCGTGAAGAAATATTTGAATTGGTCACATTTTCAATCCGATTTAGCCACTTCCGAAAAATAATGAACTGTCCAAAATGCATGGTTCTTGCGGGACAAAATGAATCCCTGTCAGAAATAAATTTACATTCTTTTCGGATTTCGATTATTCACGGCATCCGTCCCGCACAATCAAAATCGACTGTTCCAAGTTCCGCCAGAAGGCACATTTGTGAAATATAACGAGTAAAAAATTCGACCCAAATGTAAAACATGCTTCCATAAGGCACGCGAACAAAGCGCAACGATACTATCCCGAGGTAAGCTACCCGAGACGAAATATTCTAATTCGTCACATTTTCAACCCGATTTAGGCGCTGCCGAAAAATAAAGAGCTGTTCAAAATGCATGGTACTTGCAGGACAGAATATGTCCCTGTGAGACATAAATGTTCATTATATTCTGATTTCGTTTATTCCCGGCATCCGTCCCGCACAATCAAAGTCGACTGTTCCAAGTTCCGCCCGAAGGCACATTTGTGAAATATCACGAGTGAAAAATGTCCGGCCCCAATGTAAAACATGCATACATAAGGCACGCCAACAAAGCGCAAAGATGCTTTTCTGTGATCTGCTACCGGTGAAGAAATATTGTACCTCGTCACATTCTCAACCCGATTTAGCCGCGTACGAAAAAGAAAGAGCTGTCCAAAATGCTTGGTACTTGCAGGACAGAATAAGAAATAAACCTTCATTGTTTTCGGATGTCGTTTATTCGCGGCATCGGTCCCGCACACTCAAAATCGAATGGATGAAGTTCCGCCAGAAGGCACGTTTATGAAATGTAACGAGTGCAAAATTTCCGGCCCAAATGTAAAACATGCTTCCATAAGCCACACGAACAAAGCGCAAAGATGCTTTACGGAGTTCAGCTCCCCGTAAAGAAATAGTTTAATTCGTCACATTTTCAACCCGATTTAGCCTCTTCCGAAAAATAAAGAGTTGTGCAAAATGCATGGTACTTGCAGGACAGAATAAGTCCCTTTGAGAAATATATGTTCATTCTTTTGGTATTTCGTTTATTCGCGGTTTCTGTCCCGCACAAGCGCAAAAGAGACTGTTCCAAGATCCGCCAGACGGCATATTTGTGACATATAACGAGTGAAAAATGTCCGGCCAGAATGTAATATATGCTTCCATAAGGCACGCGAACAAAGTGCACAGATGCTTTCCCGAGTTCAGCTACCCGGAAAGAAATATTTTAATTCGTTGCGTAAATGTAAAACATGATACCATCAGCCATGGGAACAAAACGCAAACATGCTCTTCCGTGATCGGCTACCCGTGAAGAAATATTTTAACTCGTCACATTTTCAACCCGATTTAGCCGCTTCCTGAAAAATAAAGAACTGTCCAAAATGCACGTTGCTTGCAGGACAGAATAAGTCCCTGTGAGAAATAAATCTTCATTCTTTTGGGAGTTCGTTTATTCGCGGTCTCCGTCCCGCACATTAAAATCGACTGTTCCAAGTTCCGCCAGAAGGCACCTTTGTGAAATATAACGAGTGAAAAATGTCCGGCCAGAATGTGAAATATGCTTCCATAAGGCACGCGAATAAAGCGCAAAGATGCTTTCCCGAGTTCAGCTACCCGTAAAGTATATTTTAATTCGTTGCGTAAATGTAAAACATGATACCATCAGCCACGCGAACAAAAAGCAAACATGCTTTTCCGTGATCGGCTACCCGTGAAGAAATATTTTAACTCGTCACATTCTCAACCCGATTTATCAGCTTCCCATCAATAAAGATTTGTCCAAAACGCATGGTACTTGCAGGACAGAATAAGTCCCGGTCAGAAATAAATCTTCATTCTTTTGGGATTTCGTTTATACGCGGCATTCGTCCCGCACATTCAAAATTGAATGAATGAATTTCCACCAGTATGCACCGTTGTGAAATATAACGAGTGAAAAATGTCCGGCCTAAATGTAAATCATGCTTCCATAAGGCACGCAAACAAATCGCAAGGATGCTTTCCCGAGTCCAGGAACTCGTCAAGAAATGTTTTAAGTCGTCAAATTTTCAACCCGATTTAGCCGCTTCCTGAAAAATAAAGAGCTGTCCAACATGCATGGTACATGCAGGACAGAATAAGTCCCTGTGAGAAATAAGTCTTCGTTCTTTTGGGATTTCCTTTATTCGCGGTATCCGTCCCGCACGTTCAAAATAGACTGTTCCAAGTTCCGTCAGAAGGCACGTTTGTGAAATATTATGAGTGAAAAATTTCCAGCCCAAATATAAAACTTGCTTCCATCAGGCAGGCGAACTAAACGCAAACATGAGTTTTCGTGATCGGGTACACGTGAAGAAATAATATAATTCGTCACATTATCAACCCGATTCAGCCGCATCCGAAAAATAAAGAGCTGTCCAAGATGCATGGTACTTGTAGGACGGAATAAGTCCGTGTGAGAAATAACTCTTCATTTTTTGGGATTTCGTTTCTTTGCGGTATCCGTCACGCACATTCAACATAGACTGTTCCAAGTTCCGCCAGAAGGCACATTTGTGAAATATAACGAGTGAAAAATTTCCCGCTCAAATGTAAACATGCTTTCATCAGCCACGCGAACAAAACGCAAACATGATTTTCCGTTATCGGCTACCGGTAAATAAATATGTTAACTCGTCACATTCTCAACCCGACTTAGCCGCTTCCGAAAAATAAAGAGCTGTCCAAAATGCATGGTATTTGCACGACAGAATAAGAAATAAATCTTCATTGTTTTGGGATTTCGTTTAATCGCGGCATTTGTCCCGCGCATTCAAAATCGAATGGATGAAGTTGCGCCAGAAGGCACATTTGTGAAATATAACGAGTAAAAAATTTCGACCCAAATGCAAAACATGCTTCCATAAGGCACGCGAACAAGGCGCAAAGATACTATCCCGAGTTAAGCTACCCGACACGAAATATTTTAATTCGTCACATTTTCAACCCGATTTAGGCGCTGTCGAAAAATAAAGAGCTGTCCAAAATGCATGGTACTTGCAGGACAGAATATGTCCCTGTGAGAAATAAATCTTCATTCTTTTGGTATTTCGTTTATTCGCGGTTTCTGTCCCGCACATTCAAAAGAGACTTATTTGTGAAATATAACGAGTAAAAAAGTTCGACCCAAATGTAACACATGCTTCCATAAGGCACGCGAACAAAGCGCAACGATACTATCCCGAGTTAAGCTACCCGAGACGAACTATTCTAATTCGTCACACCTTCAACCCGATTTAGCCGCTGCCGAAAAATAAAGAGCTGTCCAAAATGCATGGTACTTGCAGGACAGAATATGTCTCTGTGAGACATAACTCTTCATTATATTCTGATTTCGTTTATTCCCGGCATCCGTGCCGCACAATCAAAATCGACTGTTCCAAGTTCCGCCCGAAGGCACATTTGTGACATATCACGAGTGAAAAATGTCCGGCCCAAATGTAAAACATGCATACAGAAGGCAAGCCAACAAAGCGCAAAGATGCTTTTCTGTGATCTGCTACCGGTGAAGAAATATTTTACCTCGTCACATTCTCAACCCGATTTAGCCGCTTAAGAAAAATAAGGAGCTGTCCATAATGCTTGGTACTTGCAGGACAGAATAAGAAATAAACCTTCATTGTTTTCGGATGTCGGTTATTCGCGGCATCCGTCTCGCACATTCAAAATCGAATGGATGAAGTTCCGCCAGAAGGCACGTTTATGAAATATAACGAGTACAAAATTTCCGGCCCAAATGTAAAACATGCTTCCATAAGGCACGCGAACAAAGCGCAAATATGCTTTACGGAGTTCAGCTCCCCGTAAAGAAATAGTTTAATTCGTCACATTTTGAACCCGACTTAGCCGCTTCCGAAAAATAAAGAGCTGTCCAAAATGCATGGTACTTGCAGGACAGAATAAGTCCCTTTGAGAAATATATGTTCATTCTTTTGGTATTTCGTTTATTCGCGGCTTCTGTCCCGCACAAGCGCAAAAGAGACTGTTCCAAGATCCGCCAGACGGCATATTTGTGACATATAACGAGTGAAAAATGTCCGGCTAGAATGTAAAATATGCTTCCATAAGGCACGCGAACAAAGTGCAAAGATGCTTTCCCGAGTTCAGCTACCCGGAAAGAAATATTTTAATTCGTTGCGTAAATGTAAAACATGATACCATCAGCCATGGGAACAAAACGCAAACATGCTCTTCCGTGATCGGCTACCCGTGAAGAAATATCTTAACTCGTCACATTTTCAACCCGATTTAGCCGCTTTCGAAAAATAAAGAGCTGTCCAAAATGCACGTTGCTTGCAGGACAGAATAAGTCCCTGTGAGAAATAAATCTGCATTCTTTTGGTAGTTCGTTTATTCACGGTCTCCGTCCCGCACATTCAAAATCGACTGTTCCAAGTTCCGCCAGAAGGCTCCTTTGTGAAATATCACGAGTTAAAATTTTTCGGCCGAAATGTAAAACATGCTTCCATCAGCTATGCGAACAAAACACAAACATGCTTTTCCGCGATCGGCTACCCGTGCAGAAATATTTTAACTCGTCACATTCTCAACCCGATTTAGCCGCATTCGAAAAATAATGAGCTGTCCAAAATGCATGGTACTTGCAGGACATAATAAGTCCGTGTGAGAAATATATCTTCATTCGTTTGGGATTTCGTTTATTCGCGGCAACGAAATGTATTCGTCCCGCATATTCAAAATAGACTGTTCCAAATTCCGCCAGAAGGCACATTTATGAAATACAACGAGTGAAAAATGTCCGGCCTAAATGTAAAACATGCTTCTATAAGGCACTCAAACAAATCCCAAGGATGCTTTCCGGTTTCCAGCTACCCGTAAAGAAATGTTTTAAGTCGTCAAATTTTCAACCCGATTCAACCATTTCCTGAACAATAAAGAGCTGTCCAACATGCATGGTAGATGCAGGACAAAATAAGTCCCTGTCAGGAATAAATCTTCATTCTTTTCGGATTTCGGTTATTCGCGGTATCCGTCCCGCACGTTCAAAATAGACTGTTCCAAGTTCCGCCAGAAGGCACATTTGTGAATTATAACGAGTGAAAAACTTATCCCCGAAATGTAAAACATGCTTCCATCAGGCACCCGAACAAAACGCAAACATGCTTTTTCGTGATCGGCTACGTGTGAAGAAATATTTGATGTCGTCACATTCTCAACCCGATTTAGCCGCTTCCTAAAAATAGTGAGCTGTCCAAAATGCATGGTACATGCAGGACAGAATAAGTCCCGGTGAGAAATAAATCTTCATTCTTTTGGGATTTCGTTTATTCGCGGTATCCGTCCCGCACATTCAAAATCGAATGGATGAAGTTCCGTCAGAAGGCACATTTGTGAAATATAACAAGTGAAAAAAAATCCGGCCCAAATGTAAAACATGCTTCATAATGCACAAGAACAAAGCGAAAAGATGCTTTCACGAGTTCAGCTCCACGTAAAGAAATAGTTTAAGTCGTCACATGTTCAACCCGATTTAGCCGCTTCCGAAAAATAAAGAGCTGTCCAAAATGCATGGTACTTGCATGACAGAATAAGTCCCTGTGAGAAATAAATCTTCATTCCTTTGGTATTTCGTTTAATCGCGGTTTCTGTCCCGCACATTCAAAAGAGACTGTTCCAAGATCGGCCAGACGGCATATTTGTGACATATATCGAGTGAAAAATGTCCGGCCAGAATGTAAAATATGCTTCCATAAGGCACGCGAAGAAAGCGCAAAGATGCTTTCTAGAGTTCAGCTACCCGTAAAGTATATTTTAATTCGTTGCGTAAATGTAAAACATGATACCATCAGCCACGCGAACAAAACGCAAACATGCTTTTCCGTGATCGGCTACCCGTGAAGAAATATTTTAACTCGTCACATTCTCAACCCGATTTATCAGCTTCCCATCAATAAAGATTTGTCCAAAACCCATGGTACTTGCAGGACAGAATACGTCCCGGTCAGAAATAAATCTTCATTCTTTTGGGATTTCGATTATTCACGGCATCCGTCCCGCACAATCAAAATCGACTGTTCCAAGTTCCGCCAGAAGGCACATTTGTGAAATATAACGAGTGAAAAACTTATCGCCGAAATGTAAAACATGCTTCCATCAGACACGCGAACAAAACGCAAACATGCTTTGTCGTGATCGGCTACATGTGAAGAAATATTTGATGTCGTAACATTCTCAACCCGATTTAGCCGCTTCCTAAAAATAGTGCGCTGTCCAATTTGCATGATACTTGCAGGACAGAATAAGTCCCCGACCGAAATAAATCTTCCTTCTTTTGGGAGTTCGTTTATTCGCGGCTTCCGTCCCGCACATTCAAAATCGATTGTTCGAAGTTCTGCCCGGAGGTACAGTTGTGAAATATAACGAGTGAAAAATGTCCGGCCCAAATGTAAAACATGCTTTCATAAGGCACGCAAACAAATCGCAAAGATGCTTTCCCGAGTCCAGCTACCCGTGAAGAAATATTTTAATTCGTCACATTCTCAGCCCGATTTAGCCGCTTCCTGAAAAATAAAGAGCTGTCCAACATGCATGGTACATGCAGGACAGAATAAGTCCCTGTGATAAATAAATATTCATTCTTTTCGGATATCGTTTATTCGTGGTATCTATCCCGCACGTTCAGAATGGATTGTTCCAAGTTCCACAAGAAGGCACATTTGTGAAATATAACGAGTGAAAAACTTATCGCCGAAATGTAAAACTTGCTTCCATCAGGGACGCGAACAAAACGCAAACATGCTATTTCGTGATCGGCTACCTGTGAAGAAATATTTTATGTCGTCACATTCTCAACCCGATTTAGCCGCTTCCTAAAAATAGTGAGCTGTCCAAATTGCATGATACTTGCCGGACAGAATAAGTCCCCGACCGAAATAAATCTTCATTCTTTTGGGATTTCGTTTATTCGCGGCATCCGTCCCGCACATTCAAAATCGATTGTTGGAAGTTCTGCCCGGAGGCACAGTTGTGAAATATAACGGGTGAAAAATGTCCGGCCCAAATGTAAAACATGCTTCCATAAAGCACGCGAACAAATCGCAAAGATGCTTTTCCGTGATCAGCTACACTTGGAGAAATATTTTAATTCGTCACATTCTCAGCCCGATTTAGCCGCTTCCTAAAAATAGTGAGCTGTCCAAAATGCATGATACTTGCAGGACAGAATACGTCCCTGTGAGAAATAAGTCTTCATTCTTTTGGGATTTCCTTTATTCGCGGTATCAGTCCCGCACGTTCAAAATAAACTGTTCCAAGTTCCGTCAGAAGGCACCTTTGTGAAATATTACGAGTGAAAAAGTTCCAGCCCAAATGTAAAACTTGCTTCCATCAGGCACGCGAACAAAACGCAAACATGCGTTGTCGTGACCAGGCACACGTGAATAAATATTTTAATTCGTCACATTCTCAACCCGATTCAGCCGCCTCCGAAAAATATAGAGCTGTCCATAATGCATGGTACTTGCAGGACGGAATAAGTCACTGTGAGAAATAAATCTTCATTTTTTGGGATTTCGTTTATTTGCGGTATTCGTCACGCACATTCAAAATCGAATGGATGAAGTTCTGCTGGAAGGCACATTTGTGAAACATAATGAGTGGAAAATTTCCGGCTCAAATGTAAACATGCTTTCATCAGCCACGCGAACAAAACGCAAAGATGCTTTCCAGAGTCCAGCTACCCGTGAAGAAATATTTGAATTGGTCACATTTTCAATCCGATTTATCCACTTCCGAAAAATAATGAACTGTCCAAAATGCATGGTGCTTGCGGGACATAATTAATCCCTCTCAGAAATAAATTTACATTCTTTTCGGATTTCGATTATTCACGGCATCCGTCCCGCACAATCAAAATCGACTGTTCCAAGTTTCGCCAGAAGGCATATTTGTGAAATATAACGAGTAAAAAAGTTCAGCCCAAATGTAAAGCATGCTTCCATAAGGCACGCGAACAAAGCGCAAAGATACTATCCAGAGTTAAGCTACCGGCGACGAAATATTTTAATTCGTCACATTTTCAACCCGATTTAGGCGCTGCCGAAAAAGAAAGAGCGGTCCAAAATGCATGATACTTGCAGGACAGAATATGTCCCTGTGAGAAATAAATCTTCATTCTTTTGGTATTTCGTTTATTTGCGGTTTCTGTCCCGCACATTCAAAAGAGACTTTTCCAAGATCCGCCAGACGGCATATTTGTGAAATATAACGAGTGAAAAATGTCCGGCCCAAATGTAAAATATGCTTCCATACGGCACGCGAACAAAGCGCGAAGATGTTTTCCCGAGTTCAGCTACCCGTAAAGAAATATTTTAATTCGTTGCGTAAATGTAAAACATGATACCATCAGCCACGCGAATAAAACGCAAACATGCTTTCCCGGGATCGGCTACCCGTGAAGAAATATTTTAACTCGTCACGTTCTCAACCCGATTTATCAGCTTCCCATCAATAAAGATTTGTCCAAAACGCATGGTACTTGCAGGACAGAATAAGTCCCCGTGAGAAATAAATCTTCATTCTTTTGGGATTTCGTTTCTTCGCGACATCCGTCCAGCACATTCAAAATCGAATGGATGAAGTTCCGCTAGAAGGCACATTTGTGAAATATAACGAGTGGAAAATTTCCAGCTCAAATGTAAAGCATGCTTCCATCAGCCACGCGAACAAAACGCATACATGCTATTTCGTGATCGGCTACCTGTGAAGAAATATTTTATGTCGTCACATTCTCAACCCAATTTAGCCGCTTCCTAAAAATAGTGAGCTGTCCAAATTGCATGATACTTGCAGGACAGAATAAGTCCCCGACCGAAATAAATCTTCATTCTTTTGGGATTTCGTTTATTCGCGGCATCCGTCCCACACATTCAAAATCGACTGTTCGAAGGTCTGCCCGGAGGCACAGTTGTGAAATATAACGAGTGAAAAATGTCCGGCCCAAATGTAAAACATGCTTCCATAAGGCACGCGAACAAATCGCAAAGATGCTTTTCCGTGATCATCTACACTTGGAGAAGTATTTTAATCCGTCACATTCTCAGCCCGATGTAGCCGCTTCCTAAAAATAGTGAGCTGTCCAAAATGCATGATACTTGCAGGACAGAATACGTCCCTGTGAGAAATAAGTCTTCATTCTTTTGGGATTTCCTTTATTCGCGGTATCCGTCCCGCACGTTCAAAATAGACTGTTCCAAGTTCCGTCAGAAGGCACGTTTGTGAAATATGATGAGGGAAAAATTTCCAGCCCAAATATAAAACTTGCTTCCATCAGGCAGGCGAACAAAACGCAAACATGCGTTTTCGTGTTCGGGTACACGTGAAGAAATATTATAATTCGTCACATTATCAACCCGATTCAGCCGCATCCGAAAAATAAAGAGCTGTCCAAAATGCATGGTACTTGTAGGACGGAATAAGTCCCTGTGAGAAATAACTCTTCATTTTTTGGGATTTCGTTTATTTGCGGTATCCGTCACGCACATTCAAAATAGACCGTTCCAAGTTCCGCCACAAGGCACATTTGTGAAATATAACGAGTGAAAAATTTCCGGTTCAAATGTAAACATGCTTTCGTCAGCCACGCGAACAATACGCAAACATGATTTTCCGTTATCGGCTACCGGTAAAGAAATATTTTAACTCGTCACATTCTCAACCCGACTTAGCCGCTTCCGAAAAATAAAGAGCTGTCCAAAATGCATGGTAATTGCAGGACAGAATAAGAAATAAATCTTCATTGTTTTGGGATTTCGTTTATTCGCGGCATCCGTCCCGCGCATTCAAAATCGAATGAATGAAGTTGCGCCAGAAGGCACATTTGTGAAATATAACGAGTAAAAAATTTCGACCCAAATGCAAAACATGCTTCCATAAGGCACGCGAACAAAGCGCAAAGATACTATGCCGAGTTAAGCTACCCGAGACGAAATATTTTAATTCGTCACATTTTCAACCCGATTTAGGCGCTGCCGAAAAATAAAGAGCTGTCCAAAATACATGGTACTTGCAGGACAGAATATGTCCCTGTGAGACATAAATCTTCATTATTTTCGGATTTCGTTTATTCCCGGCATCCGTCCCGTACAATCAAAATCGACTGCTCCAAGTTCCGCCAGAAGGCACATTTGTGAAATATAACGAGTGACAAATATCCGGCCCAAATGTAAAACATGCATCCATAAGGCACGCGAACAAAGCGCAAGGATGCTTTTCCGTGATCTGTTACCAGTGAATAAATATTTTAACTCGTCACATTCTCAACCCGATTTAGCCGCTTCCGAAAAATAAAGATCTGTCCAAAATGCTTGGTACTTGCAGGACAGAATAAGAAATAAATCTTCATTGTTTTGGGATGTCGTTTATTCGCGGCATTCGTCCCGCACATTCAAAATCGAATGGATGAAGTTCCGCCAGAGGCACGTTTATGAAATATAACGAGTGCAAAATTTCCGTCGAAAATGTAACACATGCTTCCATAAGGCACGCGAACAAACCGCAAAGATGCTTTACGGAGTTCAGCTCCCCGTAAAGAAATAGCTTAATTCGTCACATTTTCAACCCGATTTAGCCGCATCCGAAAAATAAAGAGCTGTCCAAAATTCAAGGTACTTGCAGGACAGAATAAGTCCCTTTGAGAAATACATCTTCATTCTTTTGGGATTTTGTTTATTCGCGGCAACGAAATGTATTCGTCCCGCACATTCAAAATAGACTGTTCCAAATTCCGCCAGAAGGCACATTTGTGAAATACAACGAGTGAAAAATATCCGGCCGAAATGTAAAACATGCTCCCATAAGGCACGCGAACAAAGCGCAAAGATGCTTTCCGGATTTCAGCTACCCATGAAGAAATATTTTAATTCGTCACTTTTTCAACCCGATTCCGAAAAATAAAGAGCTCTTGATTGTGCGGGACGGATGCCGGGAATAAACGAAATCAGAATATAATGAAGATTTATGTCTCACAGGGTCATATTCTGTCCTGCAAGTACCATGCATTTTGGACAGCTCTTTATTTTTCGGCAGCGCCTAAATCTGGTTGAAAATGTGACGAATCAGAATATTTCGTCTCGGGTAGCTTAACTCGGGATAGTATCGTTGCGCTTTGTTCGCGTGTCTTATGGAAGCATGTTTTACATTTGGGTCGACATTTTTTACTCGTTATATTTCACAAATATGCCTTCTGGCGGAACATGGAACAGTCGATTTTGATTGTGCGGGACGGATGCCGTGAATAATCGAAATCCGAAAAGAATGTAAATTTATTTCTGACAGGGATTCATTCTGTCGGAAAGTGGATAAATCGGATTGAAAATGTCACCAATTCAAATATTTCTTCACGGGTAGCTGGACTCTGGAAAGCATCCTTGCGTTTTGTTCGCGTGGCTGATGAAAGCATGTTTACATTTGAGCCGGAAATTTTCCACTCATTATGTTTCACAAATGTGCCTTCTAGCAGAACTTCATCCATTCGATTTTGAATGTGCGTGACGAATACCGCAAATAAACGATATCCCAAAAAATGAAGATTTATTTATCACAGGGACCTATTCTGTCCTGCATGTACCATGCATGTTGAACAGCTCTTTATTTTTCAGGAAGCGGCTAAATCGGGTTGAAAATTTGACGACCTAAAACATTTCTTCACGGGTAGTTGGACTCGGAAAAGTATCCTTGCGATTTGTTTGCGTGCCTTATGGAAGCATGTTTTACATTTGGGCCGTAAATTTTTCACTCCTTATATTTCACAAATGCGCCTTGTGGCGGAACTTGGAAAAGTCGATTTTGATTGTGCGGGACGGATGCCGTGAATAATCGAAATCCGAAAAGAATGCAGATTTATTTCTGACAGCGATTCATTCTGTCCCGCAAGTTCCATGCATTTTGGACAGCTCTTTATTTTTCGGAAGCGGCTAAATCGGGTTGAAAATGTGACGAATTAAACTATTTCTTTACGAGGAGCTGAACTCCGCAAAGCATATTTGCGCATTGTTCGCGTGCCTTATGGAAGCATGTTTTACATTTGGGCCGGAAATTTTGCACTCGTTATATTTCATAAACGTGCCTTCTGGCGGAACTTCATCCATTCGATTTTGAATGTGCGGGACGGATGCCGCGAATAAACGACATCCGAAAACAATCAAGGTTTATTTCTTATTCTGTCCTGCAAGTACCAAGCATTTTGGACAGCTCTTTATTTTTCGTAAGCGGCTAAATCGGGTTGAGAATGTGACGAGGTAAAATATTTCTTCACCGGTAGCAGATCACAGAAAAGCATCTTTGAGCTTTGTTCGCTTGCCTGATGTATGCATGTTTTACATTTGGGCCGGACATTTTTCACCTGGACGGATGCCGGGAGCTCTTTATTCACCAGTTTAGCTACCTGGAAATAAATATTTTAATTCGTTGCGTAAATGTAAAACATGATACCATCAGCCATGGGAACAAAACGCAAACATGCTCTTCCGTGATCGGCTACCCGTGAAGAAATATTTTAACTCGTCACATTTTCAACCCGATTTAGCCGCTTCCTGAAAAATAAAGAGCTGTCCAAAATGCACGTTGCTTGCAGGACAGAATAAGTCCCTGTGAGAAATAAATCTTCATTCTTTTGGGAGTTCGTTTATTCGCGGTCTCCGTCCCGCACATTCAAAATCGACTGTTCCAAGTTCCGCCAGAAGGCACCTTTGTGAAATATAACGAGTTAAAATTTTTTGGCCGAAATGTAAAACATGCTTCCATCAGCGACGCGAACAAAACACAAACATGCTTTTCTGCGATCGGCTACCCGTGCAGAAATATTTTAACTCGTCACATTCTCAACCCGATTTAGCCGCTTTCGAAAAATAATGAGCTGTCCAAAATGCATGGTACTTGCAGGACAGAATAAGTCCGTGTGAGAAATATATCTTCATTCGTTTGGGATTTCGTTTATTGGCGGCAACGAAATGTATTCGTCCCGCACATTCAAAATAGACTGTTCCAAATTCCGCCAGAAGGCACATTTATGAAATACAACGAGTGAAAAATGTCCGGGCTAAATGTAAAACATGCTTCTATAAGGCATGCAAACAAATCCCAAGGATGCTTTCCGGTTTCCAGCTACCCGTGAAGAAATATTTTAAATCGTCAAGTTTTCAACCCAATTCAACCGTTTCCTGAAAAATAAAGACCTGTCCAACATACATGGTACATGCAGGACAGAATAAGTCCCTGTCAGAAATAAATCTTCATTTTTTTCGGATTTCGGTTATTCGCGGTATCCGTCCCGCACGTTCAAAATAGACTGTTCCAAGTTCCGCCAGAAGGCACATTTGTGAATTATAACGAGTGAAAAACTTATCCCCGAAATGTAACACATGCTTCCATCAGGCACGCGAACAAAACGCAAACATGCTTTTTCGTGATCGGCTACCTGTGAAGAAATATTTGATGTCGTCACATTCTCAACCCGATTTAGCCGCTTCCTAAAAATAGTGAGCTGTCCAAAATGCATGGTACATGCAGGACAGAATAAGTCCCGGTGAGAAATAAACCTTCATTCTTTTGGGATTTCGTTTATTCGCGGTATCCGTCCCGCACATTCAAAATCGAATGGATGAAGTTCCGTCAGAAGGCACATTTGTGAAATATAACAATTGAAAAAAAATCCGGCCCAAATGTAAAACATGCTTCATAATGCACACGAACAAAGCGCAAAGATGCTTTCCCGAGTTCAGCTCCACGTAAAGAAATATTTTAATTCGTCACATTTTCAACCCGATTTAGCCGCTTCCGAAAAATAAAGAGCTGTCCAAAATGCATGGTACTTGCAGGACAGAATAAGTCCCTGTGAGAAATAAACCTACATTCTTTTGGTATTTCGTTTATTCGCGGTTTCTGTCCCGCACATTCAAATGAGACTGTTCCAAGATCGGCCAGACGGCATATTTGTGACATATAACGAGTGAAAAAGGTCCGGCCAGAATGTAAAATATGCTTCCATAAGGCACGCGAATAAAGCGCAAAGATGCTTTCCCGAGTTCAGCTACCCGTAAAGTATATTTTAATTCGTTGCGTAAATGTAAAGCATGATACCATCAGCCACGCGAACAAAACGCAAACATGCTTTTCCGTGATCGGCTACCCGTGAAGAAATATTTTAACTCGTCACATTCTCAACCCGATTTATCAGCTTCCCATCAATAAAGATTTGTCCAAAACGCATGGTACTTGCAGGACAGAATAAGTCCCCGTCAGAAATAAATCTTCATTCTTTTGGGATTTCGTTTATACGTGGCATTCGTCCCGCACATTCAAAATCGAATGGATGAATTTCCACCAGTATGCACCGTTGTGAAATATAACGAGTGAAAAATGTCCGGCCTAAATGTAAATCATACTTCCATAAGGCACGCAAACAAATCGCAAGGATGCTTTCCCGAGTCCAGGAACCCGTCAAGAAATGTTTTAAGTCGTCAAATTTTCAACCCGATTTGGCCGCTTCCTGAAAAATAAATAGCTGTCCAACATGCATGGTACATGCAGGACAGAATAAGTCCCTGTGAGAAATAAATTTTCATTCTTTTCGGATTTCGTTTATTCGCGGTATCCGTCCGCACGTTCAACATAGACTGTTCCAAGTTCCACCAGAAGGCACATTTGTGAAATATAACGAGTGAAAAACTTATCCCCAAAATGTAACACATGCTTCCATCAGGCACGCGAACAAAACGCAAACATGCTATTTCGTGATCGGCTACCTGTGAAGAAATATTTTATGTCGTCACATTCTCAACCGAATTTAGCCGCTTCCTAAAAATAGTGAGCTGTCCAAATTGCATGATACTTGCAGGACAGAATACGTCCCCGACCGAAATAAATCTTCATTCTTTTGGGATTTCGTTTATTCGCGGCATCCGTCCCGCACATTCAAAATCGACTGTTCGAAGGTCTACCCGGAGGCACAGTTGTGAAATATAACGAGGGAAAAATGTCCGGCCCAAATGTAAAACATGCTTCCATAAGGCACGCGAACAAATTGCAGAGATGCTTTTCCGTGATCAGCTACATCTGGAGAAATATTTTAATTCGTCACATTCTCAGCCCGATTTAGCCGCTTCCTAAAAATAGTGAGCTGTCCAAAATGCATGATACTTGTAGGACAGAATACGTCCCTGTGAGAAATAAGTCTTCATTCTTTTGGGATTTCCTTTATTCGCGGTATCCGTCCCGCACGTTCAAAATAGACTGTTCCAAGTTCCGTCAGAAGGCACGTTTGTGAAATATTATGAGTGAAAAATTTCCAGCCCAAATATAAAACTTGCTTCTATCAGGCAGGCGAACAAAACGCAAACATGCGTTTTCGTGATCGGGTACACGTGAAGAAATATTATAATTCGTCACATTCTCAACCCGATTCAGCCGCATCCGAAAAATAAAGAGCTGTCCAAAATGCATGGTACTTGCATGACGGAATAAGTCCGTGTGAGAAATAAATCTTCATTTTTTTGGATTTCGTTTATTTGCGGTATCCGTCAGGCACATTCAACATAGACTGTTCCAAGTTCCGCCAGAAGGCACATTTGTGAAATATAACGAGGGAAAAATTTCCGCCTCAAATGTAAACATGCTTTCATCAGCCACGCGAACAAAACACAAACAAGATTTTCCGTGATCGGCTACCGGTGAGGAAATATTTTAACTCGTCACATTCTGAACCCGATTTAGCCGCTTCCGAAAAATAAAGAGTTGTCCAAAATGCATGGTAACTGCAGGACAGAATAGGAAATAAATCGTCATTGTTTTGGGATTTCGTTTATTCGCGGCATCTGTCCCGCGCATTGAAAATCGAATGGATGAAGTTCCGCCAGTAGGCACATTTGTGAAATATAACGAGTACAAAAGTTCAGCCCAAATGTAAAGCATGCTTCCATAAGGCACGCGAACAAAGCGCAAAGATACTATCCAGAGTTAAGCTACCCGCGACGAAATATTTTAATTCGTCACATTTTCAACCCGATTTAGGCGCTGCCGAAAAAGAAAGACCTGTCCAAAATGCATGATACTTGCAGGACAGAATTACGCTGTTTACGACGCAAAATCAGAAGTACTTGGTTCGGTGTGGAGCCTATATATACTGGTTCGTACTTACTAGAAAAGTACTAGTTTTATGGTATTATTATAGTAGGGAATCGTATCTAAGAGTTAGTAGAAAAATGAGCGAAGGCAATAATGGCGACGGTGACACAATTATGTTTTTGGTTTCCATATGGTAGAAGCTTCCCATTTTCTTGGGTGGTTTGCTCCTGGGTACGTTTGCTCTATTCATTACCTATTTTTGGATTCAAGGAGTTGACAAGAAGTGTTAAATATGGCCGTTAAAGTACGGAGGCCTTTATATATTAGTAGAAGAGTTGTTTTGTTCTTGATGTGGATCACCCACGCGTGTGTAAGTGCAGTTGTGCATACATGATGTGGACATCTCTGGTGGAGCAAGGATCCATTTTTTACTTCCGCACCAGGGCAGTGAATGAGCGAGAACCAAGCAGGCCCAGGAACACGGTGTGGTGGGAGTATATTGTTCCTTAGTGGATGGAAGAAGAGTGGATCGAAAACTTTATGGTAAGGTCACAGCATTTCTGACAGGTTTGTCCAAGTGTATGCATGGTCTTTTCATTTCAAGTCCTAGAGTTATGAAGTCATAAAGTTATAAAGTATTAAGGCTTAATAAGAGCCACAGGGGCCCATCTGGGTTAAGCCTCTCTAGAAAAGGTACTAGAAATGTACATACTCCCACCCCAATCAATCCCTTATCCCAAGTTCCTAGGAAGCTATATATCCCAGCCTATCTAGCACCACTCACTTGCTACTGCATAACACCCTCAAAAATCACAAGCTCCTCCCATCATACCCATTGTGCCACCATAGACAATCTCATCAGCATCACATTCCGAAGGAAGGTGCCGAATCCACTGCTAGGCACACCCCACACAAATTCATAAAGCATTCAGACTTAATAAGAGACTCACTTGCTATTGCATAATACACTCAACAATTACAAACTCCTCCCATCATACCCATTGTGCTACCATAGACAATCTCACCAGTATCACATCCCAAAGGAATGTGCTGAATCCACTGCTAGGTACACCCTATGTAAAGTTATAAAGTGTTTAGACTTAATAAGAGACTCACTTGCTATTGCATAACACACTCAACAATTTCAAACTCCTCCCAACTCCTCCCTGTCGATCAACCCTCCCTGGAATACAGAAAAACAAGCCCCCTATTCTTATAATGATTGTCTATGCCGTTTTAAAAGATGTTCAGTGTGTTGCTACTGACAATGGTTCCTGGCAGCTGGTTCCAGTGTTCTACTACCCTGTTGGTGAAGAAAGACTGTCTTAACCTTGTCCTGCTGTGATTAACTTTAATTTTGAATTGATGACCTCTAATTGCATCATTTCTGTTAAATTCAAACATTTCCCTGAGATATCCCTGTTCCTGACCATGAACAAATTTAAAAACCTCGATGAGATCTCCTCTCAGCCTTCTATATCTAAGTGAAAACATATTCAATTTCTTCAATCTTTCCTCATATGCCAGGTTGCCTATACCATTAACCATTTTTGTTGCCCTCCTTTGTACTCTCTCTAAAAGCCAACAATCTTTCTCATAACTAGGGGATCAAGCTTGGACACAGTATTCCAAATGTGGCCTGACATATGCACAGTAAAGCTTCCTGATGACCTCCTCACTTTTGTATGACACATTCCTCTGTATTGCCCCAAGCATTCTTAGTGCCTTCTTCCTGGCTTCTATGGTCTGTTCTGGTGCCCCCAATTTCGTGTTCAAAATAACACCTAAGTCCTTCTGCTGAATCACAGATAGAACTTGGCCACCCATCAAGTATGGAGCCTTCATATGCTGCCTACCTACATGCATGACTTTGCACTTATCAAAATTAAACTTCATTTGCCATTTTTTGGACCACTTCACTAGCTCGTCTAAGTCTTTCTGCAGCAAAACCTGCTCATTGTGCCCTGTTATTGCCATAAAGATCTTCAAATAATCCGCAAATTTCAAAACCTTACTGCTTAGGCCACATCCAATGCTATTCACACATATAATGAACAATAGTGGCCCCAGTACCGACCCCTAGGGGACTCCACTAAGAACATTTTGCCATGATGACTTTGTACCATTTAGCATCACTCTCTGCTGTCTATCTGAAAGCCACAACTCTATCCATTTTAGGATGCTACCTGCAATACCATGGACCTGAGCTGCATCATTAACCGTTTATGGGGTACCTTGTCAAAGGTCTTACTAAAGTCAAGATATTCTACATCAACCTGATTTCCCTGATCAAATTGTTCTGTAGCAAAATTCAAAAAGTCCAAGAGATTTGTGAGACACAATCGCCCTTTTCTAAACCCATGTTGAGTATCTTGAATCAATCTGTTTCCATCCAGAAAACTAACTATTCTATCCTTGATAATTGATTCGAGTACCTTGCAGACTAGGGATGTGGGGCTTACTGGCCTATAGTTTTCAACTTTCACTCTTTCTCCTTTCTTGAAAATAGGAACTACATTTGCCCTTTTCCAATCTGTTGGACTTTCCAAGTGAATTGGATAAATTAATAAGAGCCACAAGGGTCCATCTGAGTTAAACCTGTAAAGGGAATATACAATAAGATGGATGCTCTGGTTACACACCATGCATATTGTGTGCAATGCCAGAGGTTATGCATGTGTATTGGTATGTTTTTAAAATAATCATATATATGTATCTCTGTATCTCTGTATGTCTGTCATAAAGTCATAAAGTGTTAGGCTAAGGCTTAATAACAGACACAGGGGCCCATCTGGGTTAAGCCTATCTAGAAAAGGTACTAGAAATGTACATACTCTCACCCCAATCAATCCACTATCTTAAGTTCCTAGGGAGCTATATATCCCAGCCTATCTAGCACCATTCACTTGCTATTGCACAACACATTCAACAATTACAAACTCCTCCCATCATACCCATTGTGCTACCATAGACAATCTCATCAGTATCACATCCTGAAGGAAGGTGCTGAATCCATTGCTAGGTACACCCTATATAAAGTTATAAAGTGTTTAGACTTGATAAGAGACCCAAAGGCCCATCCAGTTAAGTCTGTAAATGGAAGATACCATAAACCTGGTAAAAAGACCCACCCCAACCATCCCACATCCTGAAGAAACCAGTCCCCCAATATCCGACACACCTATCAATCCCTATCTACCCTAGCTATCGAGCCCCATTCCCCTGATCTCTCTCAGCACATGTGGATTGAATGCCTTATCAATAATATACCAGCTGCATCCATGCCTGCTTAAAGGGGTCTGTGCCATGCACACTTACTTAACATAGATATCACCCCATCCATCACAAATTAGAACTAAAAAACAAGATTTTCCTGTCTAAAAATCTGTCCATGCTACTTTTAAATACATTCAATGAGGAACACTCCACAACATCAGCAGGCAGCCCATTCCACTGATCAACAACCCTTTGACTGAGGACCTGTTGTCACTTAACTGCCCTATTGGTTCCTATACTTCCAACATACAATGAGAAGCACATAGTGTTGTGATTACTATTACCCAAGGTCTCTCCTACATTCACATTTAGTATAAAAAAAAATTTCCTCATTAGTAAGCACAAGATCTAATATTTAATTTTCCCTTGTAGGTTCATGTATCATTTGCAATAATACATTTTCCTCAAAACAATCCATGAAACTTCTTCCTGATTTGTTTAGACCTATAGTTTTGCTTCCCAATCCTGTTATGTTGAAATCCCCCAATAAAACAGTTCTCTCCTGCACTCGACCACTTATCTCTTCCTGCATCAACCTGTCCATGTTTTCATTCTGGTCTGGAAGTCTATAGAATGCCCCAATCCTAAATTGTGTTCCATTCTGCATAATGATATCTAACCACAAGGATTCTACTCCTTCATTGTGTACACTATCCTCTATGGAATGACATTTCATTACTTGTCTGGCACACAAGAGTATACCTCTGCCTATCCTTGCCTTCCTTTGATAAGCATGTATGTTGTAGCCTGTCAATTCAGATTTTTGCAAGTTGTCTCCGAAAATGCTTTCATTAACCCATGCCTCTGTTATGCATACCAAATCTAGCTTTTCTGACAACATATATGCACGCAGTTCCCCAATTTTGTTCCTAACACTTCTGTCATTGACATAAAACATGATAAACTACTCCTTCCCTTGTTTGCAGGACCTCTCTTGATCAGCTACATCCCCATGACCTGCCTAGTTTACCAATTTCCTATTGAGAGCCTCCTCATACCTGTTGCTGAGCAATTCAACTCCTCTCTTGCTCAAATGTAACCCATCTTATGCAAACATTTCAGTCCTCCCCAAAAGAAATCCCCCCACAAATCCAAGAACCCCACCCCAAGCTCCTTGGAAATCTTGACCACCCTGGTATTCAGCCCAATGGCCCTTGGGTACCATTCTACACTTGCATTTACCATAGGGAGGATGGATGTTACCATTCCTCTTTTCCTACTTCCTGCCAACCTACCTATCAAAGCCATATACTCTTTTATTGTTTCCTCTGTTTTTGCTCTTCCTACATCATTTACACCAACCTGCACAATTACAATTGTACTCTCTCCACTACCCTTCATTATTCCTTCTATCCTATCCCCAACATCCTTTACCTGGCCCCTGGGAAGCAAACACGAGTCCGATTGTTGGGGTTCCTACTGCAAAAAGTGTGATCCATATTCTTCACTCTCGAGTCCCCTATAACTAAAACCTCCCCCTCTCTATCTTCATCTACCTGGTCATTCCTACCTTCTTCCCTAGCAGCATTACTATCTCTCTCTTGCAGTACCTCAAACCTATTATTAATCTCAATGCCTTTGTCAATTTTCCTTAAAGCTATTCTGGTACTCTGGCGTCTAGCTACTTCCCACTCTCTACCATCATGGACCAAACTATCTTCACCCCTATCACTCCTAGACTCCTGCACCTGGCTTGCTTGGCTGACATTTCCTATGATGGGCCCTGCCACCAAACACTTCAGGCGCTCCACCTCCCTTGCTAACATATCTACTTTCCTACTCAAGTCCCCAATGACTCCCATACACTTACACTTCCCACAGTCATCTTGCATTTTTTTTCTTCTTTTTTTTTCGCTGCTGTTATTACTAACTAGGTCTAGTTAAGGTAAACCTTTACTAACTACGTTGCAAAGCTAGCTAGTAACTTATGGACAGGAAGTTCTGTCTGTCTGTCTGTGTGTCTGTCTGTGTCTGTCTATCTGTGTCTGTCTGTCGGTGTATGTATGCCTGTGTGTATGTCTGTGTGTCTGTCTGTGTCTGTCTGTCGGTGTATGTATGTCTGTGTCTGTCTGTGACTGTATGTCTGTCTGTCTGTCTGTGTTTGTATGTCTGTCTGTGTCTGTATGTCTCTGTCTGTGTCTGTCTGTGTGTCTGTCTGTCTCTGTCTGTCTCTGTCTGTCTGTCTCTGTCTGTATGTCTCTGTATGCCTGTCTGTCCCTGTCTGTCTATATATTATATATATATATATGTGTGTGTGTGTGTGTATATATGCATGTATGGATGTATGTATATGTACTAATACATAATGGTAATAATAATAAACTAGTGTTAAAATAAGTTTTTTGCTATGTGTGATGTTGAAATAAGTGCAATAGGATGTAAAAATTTGCATTGGAAACAATGTTCCTAAACATAACTTAGTCAACGTAACAGCATAACATATTCAACCTTAACATAAGTTAGTCGAACACAATTTAATGCAACAGCTACTCATGCTACTCAGCACTCTTCTCCTTTCTTCTGATATAACTAATTTATGGGTAACTATTTTAGTAATAAGGATGCAAAATACCTATCCATATCAACTGATATTGTTTAACAGACCACATCATATGTAATCCTCTTGCCTGGAATTGTGCTAAGATATGTCCATGCATCACAATCTTCAATGGTGGGTATCAGCATGATGCTTATCAACAAGATGCTGTGAGAAGTTAGATATGAAAACATCTTGACAACTAATCACTAAGCATAATGTTGGTACATTGTTGTGAGGGATGTAAGTTCAACATTCAGAAGGTGGCATATTCAACCCTATTTCACAAATAATTACTCACTGTATGTAATTCCATGAGTTATGCACTATGCACAAAAGACACTGGATCTTACTGTTCCATTTCAAGCAATGGATGCTGTCAGGTGAATCCTGAGCCACAGCCGACTGTTGAGTAATGTTTCTGATGGTCTGATGTTACATATCATTATATAAGTATATAAATATATAATGAGCACATACATAACTACAGCATTGCATATACAATCCCATGTGGATGTCTTTAAGAAATCCTAGGGAGAGGTCAAGTTTCATTAATTTTGCATTCCTTATGTCATATTTATATGCTTTATGTGATGTTTACCCTGACTGAAAAATGACAGTATGATGTCAAACTTCTTTTGAAAAACCTCAATTGTGATCAGTCAAATCAGGAGATATCACCGTCTAGGCGTTATTCAATTGAATCACTTGTTGCACTTGTTACAGGGTTCTGTACGTGTCGGTGGACGGCAGGTTACCCTGGTGATCGCCGGCGATGGGGCGTATCCACTTCTCCCATGGTTGACGAAGGCGTACAACGGACGATTTGATCGTACTTCGGAGATAGAACAGGCGAAGGAGTTCTACAACGTACGTCTCGGAGCGGCAAGAGTGGTGGTGAAGCACGCATTCGGCCGCCTGAAGGCCCGCTGGCGTCGCATTCTAAAAATATCTGAACACTTCATATTCGTTCCATCCATGGTGTTTGCGTGCGCTATCGTGCATAACATTATCGGGCCCATCGTGAGCCGGTTCTGCCACGTTGGGTGCATGAGGCGAACTTGCTGGAAACGGATGCGCCCCCCCCACGGATGCAGGCAAGGGCACCAGAAGACGATCGTGGTCAGACCAGTGCCATGAGGGATTACCCTCCAGACCATTTCTGGGGTCCTCCCGTATGTGAATTTGTAAGTTCATGTGACATTTGGCAGGTCGTGGTCGGTTTGTAGGCTATTCGTTTTGCTGGGCATCTACATTCGTTTTACTGTGTATTGGCACTACTACTATACTGTGCGATTGCACTGCTGTACAGTCGTAACCGTAGTATTGCTGCGAGTCGCGATGCAAAGTGTCAAAACCACCAATGTTTTATGAATTAGTGTGGAAAGATTTATCTTGACTTGTATTTTACACATACCTGATTGTTGGAATGGCAATGTTGTGTGCAAGCATGGTATGCAGTTCCGCCAGACCAAAAATGAACTTCAGGAAGCATTCTGCATGGCCGGCCGAATCGTCAATCACTCATAGTCATGTCAGCATATAGTAATTAGAGCATTCAATGATCTGCATCAACGTTCTGGTATTTGACAAAATGTAATCTCGTTTGTTCGGTTGTGGTTTTCTTATCAATTATCCCGACGGGAAAAATGGGTATTTAAGTATACTTAGTTATCTCAGAGTTGCTTAAGACAGATACTGTTCGCTTAGCTAAGTTATATCGCCGTATGAAATGTGAGAACGTATGCTGTGCCCGTATGCTGTGGTTGCATCAATACATTTCAAACAAATGCACTTCTGTATTGTCAGGAATAGTTGATACATAATTACAATATCTACAATCACTCCACACTCACTCAATCCTATCCGCAAAGTCTCTGATGGACTGTGCGATGGATTCCACGGTCCTCATCAGAAATGTTCCGCCTGCAACTCAACGTAACACTCAAAGCTCGCCGCAGTCTGCGTCGGTACGCTGGCAGCGCGGCCTCCCGCGCGGCGGTGGAGCAGTCGGCGGTGCGGCAGCCGGCCCCGGCGGAAGCGTGCCGGCCGGCCCCGACGGCAGTGGAACCTGACGGCGGTCGGGCAGCCAATAAACACCACCACCACCATTCTTCCACACCCATGACTCATCAATAGTTATCGAACTCCAGCCATGCCTCCTTGAAGGGGCCTGCACAGTGCACACATACTACCATACATCTTAACCCATTCACCACTCATTAGAACTAAAAAAACAGCTCCAACCAAAAAAATGTTCAACCTATTTTTAAACGCATATAATGAGGGACTCTCCTCAACATCAGCAGGCATCCTATTCCATTGATCAGCCCCCCTTTGACTGAAAACCTGTTGGTGCTTAATTGAACTTCAATTTGATTTCTTCAACCTGAATTAAGGACTTCTATGTGATAGTCTAAATAGAAAAGTATCATTCAGTTTGACATTATCTAACCCTTTAGTGATCACATGCATTTCAATTGAGTACATATCAAGTGCATTTCTTCATAATCTAAGTGACCTAGTCCCAGTGGCGTAGCCAAGGGGAGGGCGAATGGGGCAGCCGCCCCTTCCTGGAGGGTCTGAGGGGCCTGCAGGGCCCCTCAAGGTATAGGTGCATGGGGCCCGCAAGGGCCCCTGAGCCGAAGTAAAGGGCCCCTGGGCCAACGTGAATGGCCCCTGGGCCAACGTGAATGGCCCCTGGGCCAACGTGAAGGGCTCCTGGACCGACGTGAGGAGCCACTGGGCCGACGCAAGGGGCCTTTGAGAGAACGTGAAGTCCACGATTGCAAGGAGCTTGGGGTGAGGTTCTTGAATTTGTGTGAGAGGACTGGAATGTGTGCATTAGATGGGTTACATCGGAGCAAGATGAGTGGAATTGCTCAGCAATAGGTGAGGAGGCTCTCCGTAGGAAACAGGGAAACTAGGCAGGTCATGTGGGAATGCAGCTGATGCAGAGATAAATATTGCAAGCATGGAAAGGAATAGTTTATCATGTTTTTATGTCAATGCCAGAAGTGTTAGGAACAAAATTGGGGAACTGCATGCATAATGAAGGCATGGGTTAATGAAAGCATTTTGGGAGACAACTGGCAAGAATTTGAATTTACAGGCTACAATACGCATGCTTATCAAAGGAAGGCAAGGGCAGGAGGAGGGATGTTCTTGCATGTCAGGCAAGTAATGAAACGTCATTCCAAGAGGATAGTGTACATAATGAAGGAGTAGAATCTTTGTGGTTAGATATCATTCTGAAGAATCGAACAAAATGTAGGATTGGGGCATTCTATAGACCACCGGACCAGAATGAAAACACTGACAGGTTGATGGAGGAAGAGACAAGTAGGGAGAGTGCAGGAGAGAACTGTTTTGTTGGGAATTTCAACATAGCAGGATTGGGAGACAAAGCTAGACAAAGCTAGCTAGAAGCTAGCTGTCTAAACAAATCAGGAAGGTTATTCCTTGTGGCTCTTATTAAGCCTAAACACTTTATGACCTTATAACTTTATGCTCCATGAACTCCAGAAGGTGGGTTGAACAAGACATCCCAGATCAAATAAGTCTGAATGTCTCATCAGATCAGTCTGAACATTCTCCTTGACCAGTTTGTATAGTACTTTGCAAAATATTCAGGTGAAACTGTAGGTTTCTGTAGGTTTCTACACACTTCACACTTTATTTTTTTTAAACTGGTACTACATTTGCATTTCATCAACCTACAGCTACTTCAGAATACTTGAAAGCCTGTCTAAAAACATAAAGACATAAGAGATCACTGCAACTATGAGCCACAAGGGCCCTTCCTGGCTGTACTCTGCACACTGAACCAGTTGCCCACCAAATCGGTCGATCAGCCCTCCCTGGAATACCAAAAAGCAAGCCTATTCTTATAATGATTGTCTATGCTGCTTTTAAAGATGTTCAGTGTGCTGCTACTGACAATGGTTTCTGGCAGATGGTTTTAGTGTTCTACTACCCTGTTGGTGAAGAAAGACTGTTTTAACCTTGTCCTGCTGTGATTAACTTTCATTTTGAATCGATGACCGCTAATTGTTTGTATTTGATGACCTCTAATAATCATTTCTGTTAAATTCAAACATTGTCCTGAGATATTCCTGTTCCTGACAATGAACAAATTGAAAGACCTCAATGAGATCTCATAAATTCATCAGTCATAGAGTGTTAATGCTTAACAGGAGCCACAGGGCCCCATCTGGGTTAAGCATATCTAGAAAAGATATTATAAAATGTACATACACTCACCCCAATGAATCCACTATCTCGAGTTCCTAGGGAGCTATATATCCTAGCCTATCAGCACCATTCACCTGATATTGTGCATAACACACTCAACAATTACAACCTCCTCCAATCATACCCATTGTGCTACCATAGACAATCTCATCAGTATCACATCCTACGGAATGTGCTGAATCCATTGCTAGGTACACCCTATATAGTTATAAAACGTTGAGACTTAACAAGAGACCCAAGGGCCCATCAATTTAAGTCTGTAAATGGACGATACCATAAGACTGGTAAA